>MCFG01000224.1:0-112216 GCA_002104895.1 Anaeromyces robustus | reverse complement strand
TCAAACTTCAGCTGCTAAGCCAGCAACGTCAGGATTTTCATTTGGTGCTACAGCAACTACTTCAGCACCTGCAACAACAGGATTTTCATTTGGTACTACTAATACAAATACTTCAACAGCATCTACTGGTTTATTCGGTGCTACTACTACTACAACTTCAGCACCAGCTACTGGATTTGGTGCTACAACAACATCAACAACAGCAACTACTGGTTTATTTGGTGCTAAAACAACTGCACCTTCAACTGGTTTATTTAGTTCAACTGTTACAACTAAACCATCTACTGGATTTTCATTTGGTTCAACTACTACAACAACAACTCAACCTCAAAATCAAAGCACTGGATTATTTGGTGCAAATAAAACCACAACTACTAATACAACTACAACAACAACTACTGCAGCGTATGCATTTTAAATATATTATATTTTTTATTATTAAATATTGCTATATATAATTATGAAATTTAATAATAAATAAATAATAAACAATAAATTAAATTTTATTAAAATAATAATTTTATTAAATTTTATTTATTGTTACTTAAAAATAATAAATATAAAAAATAATTTCAATATAATAATAATAATAGTAATAATAATTAGTAAATAATAACAGCATTAATATTATTATTTATTTGGATTAATTTTACATTTATTTATTTATTAATTAAATTATTTTTTTTTAAATAATAATTAAATCATTTATGTTTTATTTTTTTATACATATAGTGCCAATCAACCAATAACTTTACAAACCTTAGCCCCAGATACTCATTATTCTGCTTTACCAGATAATATGAAATTAGAACTTGATAATTTAGAGTATGATTAATTAAATTATTTATTATTTTATATATTATTTAGTATTTAATATTATTTTTATTTATTTACTTATTTATTTTTATTTTTATTTATTTTTTTTTTTTTTAAAATAAAATTTAAAAAAAATTTATAAATTTAAAAAAAAAAAAAAAAAAAAAAAATTAAAATTAAAATTAAAAATAAAAAAATAATAATTTTAAAAAGTAAAATGATACAAGATCAAATACATATTTTTGAATCAATATCTCAAAGTACAATCCCAAGTGCAATTCAAAAAGTTAATGAAGATACTCAAGAATTGTCACAAGTAAGATATAAATCTATATAATATATAAAGATATATATGTTTATGTTAATAATAAAATAAAAAATATAATTAAAATATAATTATTGATATATATATGTTTTTCAAAAAAAAAAAAAAAAAAAAAAAAATTGTCATATTTGAAAAATTATATTACAGAAATTAACTTCATTAACAAATGTATTAGAAAGAGACAACTATTTAATTAATGATTTGAAGAAAAAGGTTGCTAATGAATTAAGAAATGCTGAATTAGCAACTCGTTTTATTGATAGATTAAATAAACAAAATCAAACTAAAGATATATATTCATTCCATGATGGTATTTCAGAGTATGTTATATTATATTTTAATTTAAATTTAAAATTTTATATTATTATAATTATTTATTTTATATATGAGATGTAATCCTAACAATATATATATACATATATATATATAAAGATACTTTGAAAATCTTTGTACAGGATTTGAAGAAAAAATGCAAATATACAGACAAAGTATTGATGAAATTGAACAACAATTATTATCTATGTCTCAAAACACTCAACATAATCCACAAGGTTCATTTTCAAATGAAATTATAATAAAAATTATAAGATTAATATATAATAAATATTTTTTATCATTAACTAATTTTTAATATTATATAATATATATTTTTATTGTATTATTTTTATTATATTTACATAAACTTATATTATACATACGCTATACAAACATTATTATATTTAATGAAATAATATATATATATATTTAGAATTGGTTGAAATATTGAGAAATCAACATGAAAGTATAATGTATCTTTCATCAAAGGTTGCTTCACTTAATGATGATATTGATAAAAGAAGACAAGAATATCAATCCTTTAGATCAAAATATTCTAATGATGTTCCATCAGGTGATGTTAAAAGTAAAAGTATGTATTTAAATTATATACAAGAAACCTATATATATAAATATATTTTAATATATTATACGTGCATAAAATATAAATATTATTTATTAATGAATATTTATTTTTTATATATTAATTTTTATATTACAATTTTTAATAAATGAATGAATAAATAAATAAATAAATAAATAAATAAATAAATGAATAAATAAATAAATATTATAATAAATTTAGCTGTTAATGAAAAATTATCTTTATCCACAATTGCTAGTTCATTACGTCCATCTTCTTCTATAAGTAATATATTTATTTTTTTATTTATTTATTAATTTTTGAAAGAAATCATAATAATCAATAATAGTATTTAAATTAACAAGTTAGATAATATTAATTGTTAATTTAATATATTATTGTTATTATTATTTTAATTTATATATATCAATAAGATTAATATAATTAATTATAAATAAAAGAAAAATTGATATTAAGAATACTTGGTTAATACCAATACTAATACTAATATAATTCTAATATTATTATTGTTATTATTATTACTACAAATATTAATAAATGTTATATAATAGATGTCGCATCAATACAACCACAAACTACAGCAACTACAACTAATAGATTTGGAACTACAGGATTTGGAACTACTGGTACCTCAGTATTTGGTAATTCTGGTACAAGTGCCTTTGGAAGTACTGGCACTACAGGTTTTGGTTCTACTAATACTGGTTTTGGTTCTACTAATACAGGTTTTGGAAATACTGGTACAACAGGATTTGGTAATACTAACACCACAAATAGATTTGGTACCTCCAATATAGGTTTTGGAAATTCTGGTACAACCGGTTTTGGTAATACAAACAAGGTTGGAACTGGTTTTGGCACAACTAATACTGGTTTTGGAAATACAGGTACAACCGGTTTTGGTAATACAGGTACAACAGGTTTTGGCAATACTGGTACAACTGGTTTTGGTAATACTGGTACAACCGGTTTTGGTAATACAGGTACAACAGGTTTTGGTACCTCAACATCTTTATTTAATAAATAAACCATTATTTAAATGAAAAACTTTTTAATATATACATATATATATTTTATTATTTAAATAAATATATATATTTTATTATTTAAATAAATATATATATATATTTATATATTTTAAATAAATTTTTTAAATTTTCATTTTCATTTTTATTCTATTTTTTTTTTTTTTTTTAGTTTAATAACAAGAAGTGAATACATTTGTTTTTTATTATTAAATAAATTTATTTATATACATTTTTTTCTACAAATTTTCTTATATAGAAGGAAGATAATAATAATAATAATAATAATAATAATAATATATATATATATATATATAAACTTCATTTATTATTATTTTTTCTTTATAAGAATGAATAAAATAAAATAAATTATAATATTTTAAACAATTATATATATATATATTTATATTTATATTATATTTATATTTATATATACTTTTTTTTTCACATTTTATATATAATATTTATCATAAAACTTTTTTTAATTTTTTTTTTTTTTTTAAGATTTAAAATAAATAAATAAAATATAAATACAAGTAAAATACACAATATCAATAAAATAAGATAAATAAAATAATAAAATAATATAAAATAAAATTGAATATAATAAATAAATAAAATATATAAATAAATAAAATATAAATAGAATATATAAAATATAAATAGAATAAAATAAATAAATACATAATAATAAAAAAAAGGGTATTATTATTTATTTTATTTTATTTTATTTTATTTCGCTTTATTTAGTTGTTTTTTTATTTTTTATTTTTTATTTTTTCGTTAGATTTTTTATATCTAGTTTATGAATTAATTTTAAATTACTAATAAATAAATAGATAATTAAAAAAAAAAAATAATATTAAAAATTTGTATATATTTTTTTAAAATTTTAAATTTTATATATGCATTCTATTAGCACAAAGTCAAAATTTTTAATACTTATATATATTGATATTTATTTCTATTTATTTAAATAAAGAAAAAAAAAATTTTTTTTTTTTTAGTTTTGTTTATATATTTCTATTATTTTCTTAATCCTCTTTTAAAGTAACTTGGTATTAAAGCACAAGCATGAGTTGTTCTTTGGAAACTTTTAGTATGAACTTTTTGGAAACTACGACTACCCGTATCATATTTATAATATTCATAAACATCCGAAGGATGAATAATTTCTGGTAATAAATGACTAGAAGTATTTGATTTATTACCATTAATTGAAAATATTTTTTTCACAGATTGATCATCATCTTCTGGATTAAAAGAATAAAGTCCACGGAAACTATGTTGTTCATTATTTTGAAATAAAATAATAAAATGATTTTGATCTGATTGATTCAAGCACTTTATGTTTATATATATATATTAAGTTATATAATGAATAAATAAACATTATAAGACAAATTCATCATTAGTATAAAATATTATAAAAATATAATGATAATTATTTTATATAATTATCATATTTATTAGTATTATTATATTATATATTCTTTTTTTTTTTTTTTTTTTTTTTTTTTTTTTTTATTAATAATTCATACTTGTATAGCTTCTTTTCTCATTTTTTCATTAATTTTTCCACCAAGAATAGTATTCAAAGCATTTTTCATTAAATTTTTATTATTTGGTAATTTGAATTTCCTCATATGAATATTTGATTTAATGTGATGATTATTATCGATTTTAACTATTATTATACATAATAATCAAATAATAATGGAATATAAAAGAAAAAATTATTTTACTTAATATATTAATATATTATTAGAAATTAATAGTAAATAATAAAATTATCAATAATAATTACTAGTAGGAGCGGTAGGATGAAGAGTCTTAGAAGGTGTTGTATTATTAGTAGTTATAGTATTAGGTTCTGATCCATGTGATTGATTTATTATTTCTGTATTATTTTCTAATGAAGGTTCTGTATTTTTTATCATATTTAAATCATTTATTACTGAATTATTATTATTTTCTTTATTATTTTCTTCAATCACTGATTCTAATGTATTGGTATTATGACTAACAATAAAGATATTATTATATTTTTATATAAAATATATAAAATTTAGTACATTTATTAAAAAAAAAAAAAGGTTTTTATATTTTTATTCATATAAATATAAAAATTGGAATATTGGTTGATATTTTCATTATAATAAAACATTTGTTTTTATGTTATATTAATGAATTTATTTTAATTACCTTTTTTTATCCTTTTTATCTTTTTCTTTTTCTTTTTCTTTTGATAATGAAATATTATCTGATTTTGATAATTTTGTTGGTTTTATTACTGGTTTTGCTATTTTTGATTTATTTTCTGAGTTTTTATGAGCATGATTTGCTTTTCTTGACATTTCTAAACGTTTTAAAATAATTTCTTTCTTTTTAATTTGCTAATATATTTTTAATGAATATATTTATATATACATATATAAGTATTATTTTAATATATTAAATATAACTATATTAAATAAATAATTTCTAAAAAAATATCTAATTATTATTATATTATTAGATTCATAGTTACCTTTGAACTTTCAGGTTTATCTTGTAATAAATCCATTGAATTAATATCTGTACCATTATTATCATCATCTGTACTAACAAAGAAAGAAATAGATTTTCGTGCACTAGAAGCTCTACTACTTGTAATACTATTACTAAATTGGTTATTATATGGGTCATGATTATTATTATTATTATTATTATTATTATAAATACTATTTTCGTCATCATCATTATTTAAATCGTAAATTAATTTACCACTATAATTTTTAATTTTTTCTTGAGGTTGATGTTCCTTTTCATAATAATCATTCATTAGTGAATGATTAGCATTACTTTCATAATTATTATTATTATTATTATTATAATTATTATTATTATTACTATTATTATTATCATAATTATTAATATTATTATAATTATTATTATTGTTATTATCATAATTATTAATGATATTATTATTATCTGAATAGTTAATAGGTGAATTTTGATAATTAACTATGTAACTACCATTATTGTCAATAATAATTGCATTTTGATGATTATTAATATGATAATTATTATTATTATTGTTATTATTTATTTTTGAAGAAGTAGATGTAGATGTAGTTAAATTATTTATATTATTGGTAATAATTACTCTTTCATTATTATCATTTTGATTATGTATCAATGAATTATTAAAATTCATAGGAAAATGAGAAATATTATTATCATTATTATCATTATTAATTTCATTGTTGAAATTTTCTTCTATACAATAATTAACATAAACATTTTGATTATTATTATTATTATTATTATTATTATAATCATTATTGTAATTATTATGAATATTGTTGTCACCATTTTTATTATTAATAATTATTGAAGTGGTATTATTTGGGGTATAATTTAAATATTGTGCAGTATTAGTATTATTATTACTATTAATTAATGGATTAATTTTTGGTGTTTGTAATAAATCATTATTATTAAGATTATGGTTATTATTATTATTAAGAGAACCAGATAATGGTGAAGACGATATATAATATGTCGTAGTTGCTGGTACTGGCATTGTCATTGGTAATGGCATTGATACTTCATTAAAATTAATTGGATTAGGTAAAGGTATATTATTATTTAATGAAGCATTTGATATTGGTATAGACATTAATATTTGTTGTGGCGAAGGTAATGAATTAGATTCTGGGGTAGCAATAATAGATGATATATTATTATTATTATTATTATTATTAGTATTATTAATATTATTATTAGTAGTATTATTATTTGTATTATTTATTTGACTTTCATAATTAAATTCTGAAGGAGGATAATGTGAATGAGCTTGTAGTTGATTTTCAATGTATGGAGTATTACCTATCTGAGATGATGATAAAGATGCAGTTTCTATTGATATTTCTGCATTATTTGGATTATTATCAATGTCAATTAAAGAATCTGAATTTAAATTCAATATTTGTTTATTATTATTATTAATATTATTATTATTATTATTATTAATATTATTATTATTATTAATATTATTATTATTAGTATTATTATTATTGTTGTTATATATAGGTGTTGAAATTGAGATTTGCGTATTAGTAAATGTAGGTTGATCTAATGAAGATTTAGTAATAAATAAATTATTATTAGTTTCATTTTGATTTTGGTAATTTGTTTCTTTTAATTGTTTAATTTTTTTGGTATGATTAGTTCTAGGTATTTTTCTATCTCTTAGTTTTTCATTACTTCTTCTTTTTCTTCTTTTTGTATGAAGTTCATTTGCTTCAGATGGTGTAGAATTTAATGTTGTTTGTTGTTGTAGTTGTTGTATTTTATTATTATAAATTGATGAAATTTCTGATATTCTTAAAGATGGGAAAGATTTATTTCTAATATCAATATTATTATTATTATTACCATTACCATTACTATTATTATTATTACTGTTATTATTGCTGTTGTAATTATTATTACAATTAGAATTATAATTAGAAATTATTTCTTGATTTATTTCGTTTATATGATTCATTTGATTATTTTTTTTGTTAGTAGAAGGTGTATTATAAATAAAATGATCATAATTATTTATATTTGATTCATAATTAATATTAATATTATTATTTTGATTTTTAGACGAATATAATGGTGTAATATTTTTTTGAATTAAAGAATTATCATCTTCGATTTCTTTATAATTTTCATTTTGTACATTATTATTATTATTTCCATTAAAATGGTATTGATGATGAAGAATTGGACTATTTTGTGAAAGTGAGTCTTTAATTGATTTTATTTTTTGACTAATTTCATTTACATCTTTTAAGGTAGAAGAATTTTTCCTTAACATTTTAATATTTTTCTTTTTACTACGTAAATTATTTGTATTATTTATATTTTCATTATTATTAATTTTATTATTTATTCTTTTAATTTTATTTAATTTATTATCATTATCCTTATCATTATATTGATTATCATTATTTTCATCTAAATCGTATAATAAATTCTTAAATTTCTCTGAATATATAATAATATTATTGGAATTTTCATTATTATTCTTTTCATGATTATCATCGTTATAATTATAATTATCATTAATATTGTTGTTGTTGTCATTATTATTATTTTTATTATTATTATTAATACTATTATAATTAGTAATATTATTAATTTTATTATCCTTTTCTTCAAATACTTCTATTTCTTTTTCTTCTTCTTCGTTATCTTGATGATCATTTATACTTAAATTGGTATTATAATCTTTAAGAGATCCATGTTCACCTTCAATAGTATAAATAGCATTTGTAATAGCATTATTAATAGCATTAATATCATTTTCTTCTTCTTTTTCTTCTTCTTCTTCTTCATTTCTATTTATCATATCATAATTTTCATTTTCATAATTTTCATCTTTTTGATAATGTTTTGATTTAATATTATAATGATTTGAAATACCAATATTATACTTTTTATTAAGAGTATAAGAAAATTTTTCATCAAAATCATTAGTCATAGATAAAGATTTGAAAAAGAAAACTTTATCATCAACATTTTTTAATCTTCTTTTTTGAGAAGAATAAAATGGATTATTATCTCTATTATCAAATAAGAAGAATTCAGAAGAATCATTTGACGACTTTTCATTATCATCTTTAATATTATTTTGATTATTATTAGAATTAATTTCAATATTATTAATATTTATATTATTATTATTAATGCTATTATTATTATCACTATTATTATTATTACTATTATTATAATTATAATTTTTATTATTATTTTTATTATTATTATTATTATAATTATAATCATAATTCGATTTAAATATTTGTTTAAATAAATTATCTATATTTGTTTTTGGTAAAATAGGAATTTTTCTAATTTTATTCAATCTATATTTCTTTTTTGAACTTGTAGATTCTAAATTTTCTATTTCTATATCTTCATTATTATCCTTTTCTTCTTTATATTTTACTTCTACAAAATCTTTTTCATCATTTTTAAATTCTTTTTTTACTTTTTCTTCATTATTAGTATTATCAATATTGTTTAAAATATCATTATTCTTCATTTCATTTTCTTTATTTTCATATTTATTCTTTCCTTTTTTCACAACTTCTTTCTTTTTATTATTTATTAAAAATTTTTCATTATTTTCTTTTTTAATTTCTTTCATCTTTTTAAATTGTTCTTTAACAATCTCCTCAAGTTTAGTTTGTTTTAAATTTTTGCAATATAAATAATAGTCTTCAAAAAGTTTTAATTCATTATGATCTAAATGGAAAGGTAAATTGTTTTCATTAATTTCATCAATATTTTTATCATTATCATTATTATTATTATTGATTTCTTTTTGAATTAAACTATTATATTCCTTTTTATTATCATTATTATATTCATTATTAACATCATTTTCATTATTATTATCATTTTCACCATCAGTATCAGTTTCATTATCGATATAATTTTCATCATCTACATTATCAATATCATCATTATTTTCAATATTATTCTTCTCTTCAATATCATTTTCATTATTATTAAGTTTATTTTTTTCTTCAACATAAATTATATCATTAGGATCATTAAATTTACTTTCTTTATGATTTTCTTCATTTAAATTATAAATATTTTTTTCTTCTTCATTTTCATTTTCATTTTCTCCATTTTCATCATTTAAATTAATAATACTTTCTTCTTCTTCTTCTTCTTCTTCTTCTTCTTCTTCATTTTCTTTTTCTTCATCTTCATCATTTAAATTAATATTTTCTTCATTTTCATTTTCATTTTCATCATTTAAATTAATAATATTTTCTTCATTTTCATTTTCAATTTTATTTTCTTCTTCTTCATTTAAATTAATAATATTTTCTTCATTTTCATTTTCATTTTCATTATTTAAATTAATAATATTTTCTTCATTTTCATTTTCAATTTTATTTTCTTCTTCTTCATTTAAATTAATAATATTTTCTTCATTTTCATTTTCATTTTCATCATTTAAATTAATAATATTTTCTTCATTTTCATTTTCAATTTTATTTTCTTCTTCTTCATTTAAATTAATAATATTTTCTTCATTTTCATTTTCATTTTCATCATTTAAATTAATAATATTTTCTTCATTTTCATTTTCAATTTTATTTTCTTCTTCTTCATTTAAATTAATAATATTTTCTTCATTTTCATTTTCATTTTCATCATTTAAATTAATAATATTTTCTTCTTTTTCACTTTCAATTTCATTTTCTTCATCTTCATTTAAATTAATAATATTTTCTTTTTCTTCTTCTTCTTCATTTTCTTTTTCTTTTTCTTTATCTTCATTTAAAGTAATAATATTTTCTTCTTCTTCTTCTTCTTCTTCTTCTTCTTCTTCTTCTTCATTTTCTTCATTTAAATTAATAATATTTTCTTCTTCTTCTTCTTCTTCTTCATTTTCATCTTCATTTCCATTTTCTTTTTCTTTATCTTCATTTAAATTAATAATATTTTCTTCTTCTTCTTCTTCATTTTCATTTTCCTCATCTTCATCATTTAAATTAATAATATTTTTATCATTTATATTATTAATACTTTCTTCTTCTTCTTCTTCTTCATTATCATTTTCCCCATTTTCACCATTTAAATTAATAATATTTTCTTCTTTTTCATTTTCATTTTCATTTTCATTATCTTCATCATTTAAATTTATAATATTTTCTTCTTTTTTATTTTCATTTTCTTCATCTTCATCATTTAAATTATTAATATTTTTTTCCTCTATATTTTCGTCATTTAAATTATTATCATTATCTTCTTCTTCTTTCTTTTCTCTATTATTATTGTTTTCTATATTTAATATATCATCTTTATTTTCATTATAATAATTAATTTTTTTATTTATTATAATTTCATTATCCTCTTCATTATATTTTTCATTATCATCGTCATTAATTTTTATTTCATGTTCATTATTATTTGAAATTATATCATTATCATTATTTATTATATTTTCTTTTTCATCTTTATTCTCATCTACTTCTTTTTCAACTATTTCTTCATTATTTGAACTTATTTGTTTATTTCCATATATTACCTTATCATTTAATTTTATATTATCATCTTTTTCTTCATTTTCATCATTATGAATTGACTGATTATTAAGTACATTTTCTTCATTTTTTTCATCATCATTCATAATATTTTTTTCAATTATTATTTCTTTTTTTACTTTCTTTTCCTCTTCTTCAATAAAATTACACTTATTTTCATTAAATTTTTCAATTATTTGACTATTTAAAGCATTAGGCTCAGTAATAATTTTTGGATTTATTTCTTTCTCAATTATTGTTTCATTATTTTCTTTCAATATTACAAAATTTTTTTCATTATTTATTAAATCTTTATTATTTTGATTATCATTATAATCTTGATTATTTTCTTTTGAAATATTTTCTTTTTCATCTTTATTATTATTTTCAATAGTTTCTTTTAATAGATCATCTATACTTTCATCTTCATCATTATCCTTTAACATTTCATTTAACATATTTTTATGATCTCGAATTAAATTATCAATATCTTCATTATCACTATTATCATCACTGTCATCATTTTCATTATTATTATTATTATTATTATTATTATTATTATTATTATTATTATTATTATTATTATTATTTTTAAAATTATTTGAAATATATTCTTCCTGATCGATGATTAAGTCATTCTTAACAACTATATTATTGTTTTCTCTTTCTTCTCTTTCTTCTTTTACTTCATTACTTTCATTTTCATTATTATCATCATTTATGTTATTATTAACTATTTCCCTGTTATTTTCATGAACATTATTAATATTATCAGTACTATCCTTTATTATTTCATTTTGATTAATTTTATTATCATTACCATCAATTTCAATATTATCTTTAGTAATAACTTCATTATTCAATAAATCATTATCATTTTCATTATATTCCTTGGTTTCTAAAATAACTACCTTTTCATTAACTTCATTATTATCATTATCATCATTGTTATTATCGATAATATCAATAGTTGGATCGTCAATATTTAATTTTTCATCTTCTGAAGATATAACTAATGTTTCATTTGAAGATTGTTTAGAATTTAAAATATTTCTCATTTTTTTATTTTGACTTGAATGAATTTCTCTAGGGATTTCATTGGATTCATCTTCACAATTCTTTTTTAATGAATTATTTAAATCATTTTCAATACCTTCTAAATTATCTAAATTAACTAAAGTAGCTTCCGATTTATTCTTCATCATTAAAAATTTTTTATTCTTCTTATTATCATTATTATCATTATTATTATCATTATTATTATTATTTCCATTAAATAAAATAATATCATTTTCATTTAAACTTTCATGAATAGGAGAATAGTTAGAAATAATTTCTGTATTCATAACTTGAATAGGATTATTTATCTTTTTATTTAAACTTAAATCATCTTTAAACACAAATTTTTAGTAAAACAATAATTTATATGTTAATAATAAAAAAAAAGTATTATAATTATATATTTAAAAAAAATAATAATTAATTTATATATTTTAAAATTTATATAAAATGGAATACTATTAAAAAAAATTACCATTGAACATTTCATCAATTTCATTCATTTCATTATTGTTATCATTTTTATTAATTCTATTAATATTACTACTTTTTTCTAATAATCTAAAATTATTAATATCCGTTGAAGAAGTACTTCTATAAAGATTATGTGTGTTAGTATTTGATTTATTAATTGATTTATTATTCAGATCGAAATTAAATAATTCTTCAGTTTCACCTACAATAATAATAATAACAATAATAGTAAAAAAATAAATATTTTTATTTAATTATAATAATAATTTAATTAACTTATTTTTTATTATAATTTCATAAATTTATTTCATCATAATCATAATATCATAATATAGATTAAATAATTAAATAAAAATATAAATAATAATTAAATAATAAAAAATTTACTACTATCTTTAATAGTTTCTGAATTTGATACATTAGGAGTAATTGTTCTTGACGACTCCTTGGAAGAATATTTATTTAATAATGATTTTTGATTGTTATTGGTAGGTATGACAATATCAGAAGTTGTATTAACGCTATTGTTATCATTATCATTCTTATCATTATTATCATGAATTTTGTTTTCTGTATTTTCTTGATCAAATGAATTATCTATTACAATAGAAGATTTATTTCTGTTAGCACTTCTTTTTCTATTTTTTTTAGTATTAACTTTTTCTGGACGAAGATGATAACAATATGAAAATACATCACAAAGGAAATTGATCAATATAAACTATTTATTTATATACATAAAATTATAATTAATTAATTAATTAATTATTACGATTTTAATATATATTTTATAATAACAAAATATATAAATAAATATATATATAATTAAATAAATATATATTTATAAATAATTAAAATTTTTATTTTTATATTGACTTACTTTATGTTCTCTTTTTACAGGATTTGTCAATTCTTGATTTCTAAATGGATAGATAATTCCTATTTTATTAAAAAAAATTGGAATTTTTGTATTAAATATAGGAGAACCTAAATCATCTAAAGTTAATGTCATTTGTTGTGGGAAAAGAATTTTAAAAAGAACGAAAAGAACTTTAAAAAAATCTTTAACTATATCATCAATTTCATCGATTTCTATTTTTTCTATAGAAATTTTATTATTTATCCATAATAATAAAGCATCTTCTTTATCAAATGGAGAAAATTTATTATTTTCAAGTTTACTTTCAATAATATTTATTGTAATATCAGAACTATTTGCTTCAAGTAAACCATTTAATATTACTGAATGAATAGACTTTTTTTTTATTTATTTAATAATAATAATAATAATAATAATATCAATAATTTTTTTTTTAAATAATTAATAAAGATAATTAATATATTTAATATCATTTTATAGTTATTTGAATAAAATGAAATAATAATTATATTAATATAATTACACTAAATTTTATATTTTTTTATATATATATTAAATATTTTTTTTTTTTACCTCACAAAAAGGTTCATGTTCATGCATCATACTAGCAACCGATGTATACATACTTAAATCCATATGAATAAATTTATTTTGAAGTAATTTTTCAATAAATTCATCAGAAAAAGAATATCCATTTTCTAGATTTACTATTCTTGAAATATTATTTTCATCTTTTAATATAATAGATGTAGCTAAACTATAAATATTACCAGAACATAATAATTTAACTAATTTTGAATTCAAACTTGTTGAATTCTAATAATAATGAAATAAATAAATAAATTATTATTATTATTATTATTATTATTATTATTATTATTATTATTATTATTATTATTATTATTATTATTATTATTATTATTATTATTATTATTATTATTATTATTATTATTATTATTATTATTATTATTATTATTATTATTATTATTATTATTATTATTATTATTATTATTATTATTATTATTATTATTACTATTATTATTATTATTATTATTATTATTATTATTATTATTATTATTATTATTATTATTATTATTATTATTATTATTATTATTATTATTATTATTATTATAAAATAAGCAAATTAATATATATAATATTGATTTCTGAATAAAAATAAAATAATATAATCTTAATTTTAATCTTACATTTCCTTCTAAAGTACATAAATAATCACCAATTTGATCAAGAATTAATTCATCTAAATAATTTTCATGGTCGGATAAAAAAAGAAATAACCATCGTATTTTTGTATATAAAGTTGACTTTTATTAAAAAAAAATAAATAAAAAATAAAATAAAATTAAAAATAAAAATAAAAATAAAAAATAAATTAATAAAAAATATATTAATAATATATAAATATATATTATATTGTTTCTATTATATCATATTGCTTCTATTATATTATATTCTTTCTGTTGTATATATATTCATACTTCAACTTCTGTATCTGTATCCTTCTCTATTAATTCTTGATTACTATTAGTATTATTATCGCTATTATCAGTATTATTTTTATTCGATAAACTCGTCATATTATTGTTAATAATAATATTATCATTGGAATCATTTCTATTTATATTTTCATTCATCACTTCTCCATTATCTGATATTAATTTATTATATGACATTTTCTTACAATAAATAATATATAAATTAAAAATTAAAGATATTATTTCATCCTCATCTCCATTAATTATTTTTTCAAAATTAATCAAATTAGAATTTACTATTTTATATATATATATATATGAAAAAGTAAAAAAAAAATAATAATAATAATAATAATAATATAATAACATAATTAATATATAACCATATTAAATTAAATATTTATACTAATAATATTATTTTTTTAATAAATGTATTTACTATTTATCCTTTGAAGTTCTCTTTTTAAAACTATTAGAAATTATTTCATATTTATTAATAATTGTTTGTTTTTTATATATGTTTGTTTATTCGTTTAATTCGTTGATTAATTCATTAATTGTTATTAAAAATAAATATATATATATATATAATACTCAGTATATTAAAATTTTAGTCAAATAAAATAAAATTAGAGAATGTGTAATAATTTATTACCATCCTAAGGATATATAATAATATTATTTTATTAATTTTTATTTGTTTAATCATTTGTTTGTTTGTTTTTGTTTGTTTGTTTGTTTGTTCATATTATAATAAAATAATTTTCCAATTATATATTTATCATTATCAATAATTACAGTAATGGTGATATTATATGAATTTCATTTAATATTAAAGATTTCCATGATATTTATATCAATATATATATATATATATTTATTTAATATCATTTGAATAAAATTATAAGATACAATTAATAATAATATAATATAAGTAAAAATAAAAATAAAAAAAAAAAAAAAAGAATAGGATTCAAAAAGCAAAAAATTCGAGAAACAACCATTGTATTATTAATTTCCAATATTAAGAATAATAAATATATATATATATATATTATTCATTTTTTTTTTTTTTTTACATATATGTATATAATATTTAAGTCAATATAGTTTATTGTTTATATACAAAAAAAAAAAAAAAAAACATCATATAATTCCCCAATTGTTCGTATTTAATAAATAAAAATCCATTAAACATTGGAAAAAAAAAATTATAATAAAATAATAAAATGAATATTACAAAAATGAATATATTTTATTTTTCCATAAATATCAATGAGTATTAATCCAAATCCAAATAATAATAATAATAATAATAATAATAATACAAATCCAAATCCAAATCCAAATAATAATAATAATCCAAATCCAAATAATAATAATATTAATCCAAATCCAAATAATAATAATAATAATAATCCAAATCCAAATAATAATAATATTAATCCAAATCCAAATAATAATAATAATAATAATCCAAATCCAAATAATAATAATATTAATCCAAATCCAAATAATAATAATAATAATAATCCAAATCCAAATAATAATAATATTAATCCAAATCCAAATAATAATAATAATAATAATCCAAATCCAAATCCAAATCCAAATAATAATAATATTAATCCAAATCCAAATAATAATAATAATAATAATAATCCAAATCCAAATAATAATAATAATAATAATCCAAATCCAAATAATAATAATAATAATCCAAATCCAAATAATAATAATAATATTAATCCAAATCCAAATCCAAATCCAAATAATAATAATAACAATAATATATATATATAATTATTATTATTATATTTCCATATTGTTTAATATTTTTTATATTTAATATTAATATCCATATCCAAAAATTTGAATATATTATTAAAAAATAAATATGTAAAGAAATTAGTTTTATTAATTATTATGTCATATATTGTTTTTATTATATTATAATATATCACATTTTTTATATTTTATTATTATTATTATTATTTTTTTTTTTTTTTTTTTTTTTTTACAAAATTCAATAAGTTAATAGTAAAATTTTTATAATTAAAAAAAGTATACATAAATTATACAAAAATTTTTTTAACAATTTTTTTAAAATATGTAAATAAAGATATATAGATATATATAATTACAAAATTAAATTTTATAAGATCTTCTTTTTGTATTGACTCTTGAATGTATTTAGCGAAATCAAAATCGACATTAATAGTTGCAATTAACTATTTATATAAAAATTTTTTATATTAATTATTAATATGGTTAATAATAATATTTATAATTATAATCTTAATGAATGATTATATATATATATAAGATATAAAATATATAAATACATTACTTGTAAAAATATAGTACCATCAGAAAGCTGATGACACGAAACTTCATTATATTCTTTTCCTTGAAGATTTGATAACCAACTTAAAGCTTGTTTTTTCTCTTTATAATTGGGTATATGAAATATATTTGAATTTTCTGAATTTATAGTTAAATGACTATTCATTATATTTAATTAATTTATATATATAAAGAAAAAAAAAAAGGAATAAAAGATAAATGCTTTTTTTTTTTAATTATATGCTTAAAAAAATAATTGACTTTTTCTTTTAAAATAATTTTATATTAATAAGATATAATTTCAAGTTTAGTTTATTCTTTTAAAATATTTTATATTAATAAGATATAATTTCAAGTTCAAACTCAATATTTCCATATATTCAAATATTAAATACTTTTAAATTCAATTTTTCTATTACTCAAATATTAAATACTTTATAAAAAAAAATAAAAAGCAAACAAAAAAAAAAGCAAACAAAAAAAAAAAATTCTGAGTTTAAATTAAATCTAATCCTTATCTAAATATAAACAAAGTCTAAGTCTAAAATGAAAAAATGAATAAACTTTTTTATGTATCTTTTTTTTTAAAACTCATGGAAAATGTAAACAATAATTTACATAATAATTTACATAATAATTTACATAATACATAATTAATTTTATATATAATTAATTTATAAACTATATCTATAAATTAATATATTCTATTTAATTAGCAATAATAAAAATATAATAAAATATAATAAAATATAATAAAATATAATAAAATATTGTGAATGTTTATAATTAAAGATTTAATAATTAGAAAATAGAAAATTTTTTTATTTATAAATTTAATATACAACTAAATATATAAGATTATAATATTATATATTATTAATATAATATAATATAATATAATATAATATAATAAATGAATACTTTGAATTAAAAACTTAACAAATGAAATAATAACTAATAACTAAAAATAAATTTATTATTAGTTATTAGTTAATATTTCATTTGTTATAAAATTTTTTATTTATTCAAAGTCATTATATTATATTATATATAATAATATATATAATAATATATATAATATTATAATATTATAATAATATATATAAATAAGTTTTATTAATATTTTTACTTAGTTTTACATATTTACATATTTTACTATAGAATAATCAGTAAAAATATACTATAGGAAAATCTTTCCCCTTGTAGATGAGGATAAATTTAAAAAAATTAATATATAAATAAGATAAAAAGATAATATAAATATAAATTAATATTAATAAATATTATCTGCGCTGCGTATTTTAATTTTAATATTACTTAAGATATTAATTTATATAAAAAAGTATAATTATTATGATAATAAATATATTTATATTATATTATTTACTTATTTATTTATTTACTTATCTAGTTATTTATTTGCTTATGAATACAACAAAAAGGTAAAGTAAATTATTATTATAATAATAATAATATATAACATAATATTTTAAATATTATAAGTTAATTACTTATAATTATACATATTTTTTTAAAAAAAAATATGCATAGCATTATTAAATTTAAACTATGAATTAGTTAATATGTAAAACTTTATATTTCTTTATTTATTCATTCATTCATTCATTCATTTATTTATTTATCTATTTATTTATCTATTTATTTATCTATTTATTTATCTATTTATTTATTTATTTATTTATTTATTTATTTATTTATCTTAATACTAAGAAAAAAAAATTTTTTTTTTATTTTTACAATTATCTTTATTAGATAATATTAAAAGCGGAAAAATATTAATCCACTCCATTTAACATAATATAATGATTTAATTATAATTATTAATTATTAATTACAGATTTAATAATATATATTTATAGTAATATATTTAATTAGAATAATTTAATTTAATTTAATAATAGTTCAATTATATTAAAATTAATTATTTATATATAATTAATATATACTTGATATACTTTGTGTACTTTTTTTTTAATTTTTTTTTTTTTTTTTTTTTTTTTTTTTAGGGTTCATAAAATTTTTTTTTTTTCTAATTGTTTTAAGATTTAAATGAAATTTATTATTATTATTATTTATTATTATTATTAACTATTATTATTATTAAATAATTATTATTAATGCATTTCAAAATATAACTTATAATATAATTAAATCTATATCTTGGAAATAATATAAAGATAATAAATGATTATTAACTTGAAAGTTTTCAAAAAAAAAAAAAATAAAAATAAAAAATTAAAAAACTTTTTTTTTTTTAAAGCTACAGTATTGTTATATTATTCAGTATATTATGAATAGATTATAATATATATTTAAATATTTAAATTAGAGAATTTAAAAGAAAACAATTGAGAATAAATAAATCCTAATATATTTCATTTAATAATAATAACAAATAATAATAATAATAATCAACCTTTATTATGTTTATTATAATGAAAATATATATTTAAATATAAAAATATATATATAAATATTTTATTATATAACTAATTAGGATTAGAATTATTATTCCATAAAGATAATACTAATAAATATAAAAAAATTAAAAGTTTATTATTATTTATTATTATTTATTATTATTATTCGTTATTATAATTATTCGTTATTAAATGAATTATATTATGATTTATTCTTTTAATTCTAATTCTAATTCTAATTCTAATTCTAATTCTGATTATATTTAAATACTTCAATATTTATTAACATGAATAACCATAATGAAACTATTTTTATTATGTTTGATATTTGTTATAAAGAGTAATTGATATTTATTTTTAAAAAGAGGTTTAGTATATACAGCAATATGTAATAGAGTAAGAGTTAATACTATCACAAGTAAATGTAATTATTAAAAAAAAAAAAAAGAAAAAAGAAAAAGAAAAAAAAATTAAAAATTAAAAGTGTTGTGTTATTTTAACAATATATTATATTTTTATTTTACAGAATAATTATTGTTTCAATTCCTGCCGAAACTTACTAAATATGGAAATTTTGTATTTAAATATTTTACATAAAATGGAAAAAAAAAATTAAAAAAAATAACAAATATATATAAATAAATAAAAAATGTCCAATTTTTATTTATTTATTTATTTATTTATTTATTTATTTATTTATTTATTTATTCTCAATATTTATTATTGTTATTATAAATTTATTTCGATTTCTAAAAAATTCCTTAATAATTTTTTATCATGGGTTAATTAAAAAAGGATCAACTATTATTATTATCATTATTATTATTATTACTATTATCTATGATTTATTATCTATTATCTATTATTATTATTATTATTATTATTATTATAAATTATTATTATATAATTAGCTTTTTTATATTATTAATTATTAATTATTTAGCAAAGCCTTATTATTATAATAATAATAAATATTTTTTATCCTATATAATAATTGAATAGTATATTTTTTTTTTTAATTGAATTTACTTATTTATTTATTTATTTATTTATTTATTTACTTTCTTATTTACTTATTTATTTACTTATTTACTTATTTATTTATTTATTTACTTATTTATTTAGTCAATTATTTATTCATTTAAAAAAAAATGATTCAACTAACAAAAATGGTTAAATTTTGTAATCGATTATATTAATAATGAATATATTATTAATATATATGATTTATTTAAATATTATATAATTAATACATTTAAATTTTTTGTATTAAAATTTACTATTTTAATAACAAGCCACGATAGCATTTTTTTCCAAATTTAATCTAAAGTTACTACTACTAAAATAAATTTATTTTATTATAAAATTT
This sequence comes from Anaeromyces robustus, assembly GCA_002104895.1. NCBI lineage: Eukaryota > Fungi > Neocallimastigomycota > Neocallimastigomycetes > Neocallimastigales > Neocallimastigaceae > Anaeromyces > Anaeromyces robustus. Next base: position 90,985 of record MCFG01000224.1, on the reverse strand, counting down.
TTTTTTTAGTAATTACTAAAGTTTGTTTATTATAAAAGTAAAATATATATAATATGTTTTATGATTAATATTATATGTCAAATATTACATTGTATTTTAATATTTTAATATACTTAACCTTTTATTACTTCATTTTTATTATTTAATATATAAAATATATAGATATAATTTTTGTTACACTAAATATCTATAATAAAATATTGTATTATAAATCCTGTATAAAAGGTATTGGAATCCTTGAAGTCCCTTTTCTATCTAATAATACTAAATTCTTAATAAATAATTATCAAGAATTAAAAAAATAAATATATATATATATAAATAATATTTTGAACAAAATTATTAAATAATTTTTAACTGTTGTATTAATTTGAACAAAATTTTTTCTAATATAATTAGCATATAAAGTATAGTAAAATATTAATATCTGCTTTTAAAATGAAATATCTATTCATTTATTAAAAATGTCATTAATAATTATATATATAAATAGGAAAAAAAAAATAACACTTTTATAGAAATTAGTCATATATTTATTCATAAAAATATATGACTAATTATTAATCTAACCTTTAAAATGAAACATTTAGGATTAGAATATATTATGTTTTATTTTTATTTTTTTCATTTATACTTAATTAATCATAAATTATAACATTAAACTTGAAGTACAGAAATGATAATAATAATATAATTTAATTATTACTAATATGGAATGTATCATGAATAATTTTTTTATACTAAAAAAAAAAAAAAAAAGTTTTTTCTTTTTAATAATAAATATTTAATAAATAAAACTCGCTTAAATAATTTTTTTTTTATGATACATAATACTAAGAATTTTTTATAGACTTTTTTATATTATATTCATGATTTTTATAATAAATAAAGTTACTTTCGTACTACCTTAAAAAAAATCATTTTTAAAAATTTTTATTCATTATGTAATTAATATATAATATAATAAATATTAATTAAAATATATTAAATTTATAATATTTTATATACTATATTTATTGATTTATTAATTATAATCTTTTTAAAATAATTTATACTAAAATAATTTATACTATATTAAGTATCAATTATATTTAAATAGTATTTAATTAAATAGTATTTAATATATTAATATATAATTTTTTTTTATATCATCTTTTATAATATTTTAGGTTTTGAAATGTTTTTATATTGAAATACTATCCAAATATAGAAAATTAATAATTAAAGATAGGCAAATATAATGTGTGGCATTTCATCCTATTGTTTTTATATTAATTAATATAAGTATATATATTAATAAATATTGATAATATAATTCAATTGAATTAAACATTTTATACATATATTTTTTAGAAAATATAATAATTATAAATGAGATAATCTATTTATTTTTATTGCTATAATTGATTTATTATATACATGAATATATTAAACATATATTATTTAAATAATATTTTAATTATAACATTATTTTTACATTAGAAAAATTAGTCAATTATCCTTATATTATAATATATTTATAATCATATATTATAGTATATTAAATATATATTATACATATATAACGTTATTTTTTTTTCTACATATACAAATTATTATTAATAAGTTTTAATAATAAAAATATACATTATTTCATTTTATATATTATTAAAATTTAATATATATTATATATTCATTAACTCATACTAAATAAATTATTAAATAAATAAATAAATAAATAAATAAATAAATAAAAGGAATAAATAAATCAATAAATCAATAAATAAATCAATAAATAAATCAATAAGTCAATAAATAAATAAATAAATAAATAAATAAATAAATCAAAAAAATAAATCAAAAAATCAATTAAAAATATAATGTTATTTAATATTAAAAATTTTTATTATAACATTTCCGTTTATAATTCTTTCTAAGTATTACTAATAAAATATAATGAATCAATTATTAATATATTATTATATATATTAATAATTAATTCATAAAATATTATATTAATTAAATAATAAATTAAGTAATACAGTAAAATTTTTTTTCATATATTAAATGTAAATTTATAATAAATTCAATTAAATTTTGTTAAATTTTAAAGTTCTTCAATATATTAATAATATATTATTTATAATATTAAAAAAAAAAAAAAAACATAATAAAATTTTATAAATATATAAAAAAAAGGACCGGTTTTCTTATTTTAAGTTTTTTTCTTAATTTTAAATACGTATTATTATTATTATTAGTATAAACAAAAAAGAAAATTTATAAAATTTAAAACCTTTTTAGATTAGAAAAGAAGGGAATATTAATACACATAATTGTATTAATAGATAATATAAAATAGATTTTTTTTTTTCACATCAATTATTTATTTATAGCTTAAAAGAAAAAAAAATCTATAAAAATTAATTTAATAATTAAAAGTAATATAAAAAATAATATAACAAAACTAAAAAAAAAAAAAAAAAAAATTAGAAAGTATTATTATTTACATAACAAATTAACATTTTAGATATATATATATATATATAATATTACAAATATTTATTTAACAACACACTATCGTTATTTTTTTTTTTAAAAAATTATAAATTATATATGTATATATATATATTATTAAGAATATAATTTATAATAAACAAATTCTCAAAACTATTTGAAAAATTTATTTTTATTACAAAGTTTTTTTTAAAAAAATTGTTACTTAAAAATAAGATTTAAACAAACAATATTTTAGATTATTTCAGAATAAAAAAATATAAATTATCTATTTCAAAAATATATATTCATAAAAAAAAAAAAAAGCAAGTGATGAAATTATAATTGTAATCAAAGAAGTGGAAGGAATATTTATTTTTTTTATTAAAAAAAGAAAAACTTCTAAAATATAAGTTAATATATATTTCTTTATATAAAGACTAAAAAAAAAAAGATATAAAGAAAGAAAAAATAATAAAATTATCAAAAATAATAGATAAAAAATAAAAAAAAAAAAAAACAATAATATATAAGAAAAGAATATAACTACAATAATTTAAAAAATATAATATTATTATTTAAGTCATTTAAGTCAATATAATATAAGCATATTTTATTAAATAAATTAAATAATTTAATCAATAATTTAAAAATTAAAAATTTTATAATCAAATAATATATTTTTAACCTACCTTGTATTATTGCATATAGCAAAAAAATTTTTATTTTCAGTTTCAACAGTTAAATATAAATATAAATATAATTTAATTATATAGAAAAAAGAAACCTTTTTTTTTTTTAAAATTTTAATTTAAATATAGAGTTATTAAGATGTTAGGTACTAATTTAGACGAAACAAAAAATCAAAACGTTAAAGTTACAAGAAAAGTTAAAAAGGTTGTTAACGCAAATTCTGAAAATCCTGAGGTAATTGAAGAAACTGTTTATTATGATAAAGATGAAGTTGAAAAATTTGAAAATTTTGAAAATCAAGACTTTGGACTTGAAGAAAATGCAGGTAATGTAAAAAAGAATGTAACAGTCGAGGAAGATGAAAATGGTACTGTTACTAAAGTTGTTAATATTGAATATTCCATTTTAGAAGACGATATTAATAATGAAGGGGATATTATTATTGAAACTGATATTATCAATGATGGTAATTTCATAGTTGAAGACCATGAAATTGAAGGTGAAAAATCATTTATTACAAATATGGATTCAGTTTTAATGGATGAAGCTGGTGGTATTTCATTAATTGAAAAAGAAGATTTAAATACTTCTCCAATTACAAAAACTAAAATAGAAAAAGATGAAGAAAATGAAGATGAAGCAAATAAAAGCTTATTTAGTCGTTTTAAGATTAAGTTACCAGGAAAGAAGGATGGTAAATCTGAAACAGAATATACTGGTATAACTGAACCAAAAACCGAAATTATTACTATGGAAAAAAGTCAAATTAAAACATCAGATAATGATGAAAAGAATGATACTTTATTTAGCAATTTTAAGATTAATGTACCAAGTAAGAATAAGGAAACTATAAAATCAGATGTATCAGATAGTAAAATAGAAAAAGAGAAAAATGTTGAAAATGAAGAAGCTGATAAAAGTAGTTCATTATTTAGTCGTTTCAAATTCAATTTATCTGGAAGAAAGAAGGAAAAGAAATTAGAAACTGAAGAAAATATTGAAAGTGAACCAAGAATTGAAATTATCACAGCTGAAGGAGAAAATGGTCAAAAAGAAAATGAAACTTTATTTAGTAATTTCAAAGTTAAAGTTCCAAATAAAGAAAATGATGTTGATGTAGTAGATAAGTCTATTAATTATTCATATAATTATGATGTTGACCAAGCTTCAAAGATTACTGAAGGTCCTAGTCAAACTCAAACTACTACAGAAGTTGTTGTTGATCCAAAGACTGGTAAAAAGAAGTACGTCACTAAGAAGATAACTAGAAAAGTTATTACTAAAAATAGTATGTTAGGTAGTACTAGTGAACAAAAAAGTATACTTCAAGAAAACTTAACTGAAGATCAACAATCAAGAAATGTTTCCATGTTATCTACAGCAGGACTTCAGGAAGGTGATTCTCAAACAACTACTGAAGTAGTTGTTGATCCAAAAACTGGTAGAAAGAAGTATGTTACTAAGAAAATTACTAGAAAAGTTATTTCTAAAAATACTACCACTACTGGTGAATCCAAAGATAATAATATTCTTAGTCAATCTATATTAGCAGAAAAATCAAAATCTGGTGCTATAGTATCTACTACTGAATCACCAGCAGGTGAAACTACAACAACAGAAGTTGTTATTGATCCAAAAACTGGTAAGAAGAAGTATGTTACTAAAAGAATTGTAAGAAAAATTATTACCACTAATGTTGTTGAAAATGATTCAGAAACATCTTTTACTTCTGAAATTGTTGAACAAGAAATTATTTCTGAAGAACCAAAGAAAGAAGTTAATACCAAAATAACCACTAATGAAGATGGTGAAGGTGAATCATCGGTTAATGTTAAAGAAGAAATTGTCACTGAAATTCCAGAAACAGAAGTTAAGGAAGAAATTGTTGAAGTTCCAAGTGAAGAACCAGGCAAGAAGAAATTCATTAAGAGAATTATCAGATACATCACCAGAATTAACCCAGTTACTGGAGAAAAGGAAATTGTCGAAGATGTTTCAGAAGAACCAAGAGAAGAAATTGTTACTGAAATTCCAGAAACAGAAGTTAAGGAAGAAATTGTTGAAGTTCCAAGTGAAGAACCAGGCAAGAAGAAATTCATTAAGAGAATTATCAGATACATCACTAGAATTAACCCAGTTACTGGAGAAAAGGAAGTTGTTGAAGATGTTTCAGAAGAACCAAGAGAAGAAATTGTCACTGAAATTCCAGAAACAGAAGTTAAGGAAGAAATTGTTGAAGTTCCAAGTGAAGAACCAGGCAAGAAGAAATTCATTAAGAGAATTATCAGATACATCACTAGAATTAACCCAGTTACTGGAGAAAAGGAAGTTGTTGAAGATGTTTCAGAAGAACCAAGAGAAGAAATTGTCACTGAAATTCCAGAAACAGAAGTTAAGGAAGAAATTGTTGAAGTTCCAAGTGAAGAACCAGGCAAGAAGAAATTCATTAAGAGAATTATCAGATACATCACTAGAATTAACCCAGTTACTGGAGAAAAGGAAGTTGTTGAAGATGTTTCAGAAGAACCAAGAGAAGAAATTGTCACTGAAATTCCAGAAGAACAATCAACTACAGAAGTTAAGGAAGAAATTGTTGAAGTTCCAAGTGAAGAACCAGGCAAGAAGAAATTCATTAAGAGAATTATCAGATACATCACCAGAATTAACCCAGTTACTGGAGAAAAAGAAGTTGTTGAAGATGTTTCAGAAGAACCAAGAGAAGAAATTGTTACTGAAATTCCAGAAACAGAAGTTAAGGAAGAAATTGTTGAAGTTCCAAGTGAAGAACCAGGCAAGAAGAAATTCATTAAGAGAATTATCAGATACATCACCAGAATTAACCCAGTTACTGGTGAAAAGGAAGTTGTTGAAGATGTTTCAGAAGAACCAAGAGAAGAAATTGTCACTGAAATTCCAGAAGAACAACCAACTACAGAAGTTAATAATGATATAGTCACCGAAGTTCCAGAAGAACAAAAAATTTCTGAAACTAAGGAAGAAGTTATCAATGAAGTTATTAGTGATGTTGTTAATGAAGAACCATCTACTGAAGAAAAATTAAATAAATGGTATAGTTTAATTCCATCTGCTGTTGAGATGATATTAAATCAAGCTAATTTAAGTAATGAAGATAATAAAGAAAATGAAATTAAGAAATTAATGGATGAATTCGAATTAATTAATAAAAAAGAAGATATTGAAAATCCAATTGAACAATCAGTTGAAGAAGTTTCTTCAGAACCAAAAGAAGAGGTTGTTCCAGAACAACCAATTGAAGAACCAGTTGAAGAAACAGTAACTGAAGTTAAGGAAGAAATTATTCCAGAACAACCAGTTGAAGAACCAGTTGTTGAAGAAACAGTAACTGAAGTTAAGGAAGAAGTTGTTCCAGAACAACCTGTTGAAGAACCAGTTGTTGAAGAAACAGTAACTGAAGTTAAGGAAGAAGTTATTCCAGAACAACCAATTGAAGAAGTTGTTTCTGAACCAAAAGAAGAAAATGTTCCAGAACAACCAATTGAACAACCAATTGAAGAAACAGTTACTGAAGTTAAAGAAGAAGTTGTTCCAGAACAACCAGAAAAGAAAAATGTAGTATTATTTAGAGTTTTCAAGAAATCTAACAGACGTAGAAACAGAAAATCAAAGAAGAATGTTACTGAAGAACAATTACCAGAAACTGAAGTTCTTCCAGAAGAATCCACAGAAATAACTGAAGAAAATGAACCAGAAGTTGAAATCAAGGAAGAAGTTATAGCCGTTCCAACTGAAGAACCAGGTAAGAATAAGTTCTTTAAGAGAATTGTTAAATACGTTACAGTAATTAATGCTCTTAATGGAAAGAAAGAAGTTGTTGAAGAAGAACCAATTATTGAACAAGTTGAAGAACCAACAATTGATGTTAAAGAAGAAGTAGTTGAAGTTCCAAGTGAAGAACCAGGCAAGAAAAAGTTCATTAAGAGAATCATCAAATATATTACTAGAATTAACCCAGTTACTGGTGAAAAAGAAATTATTGAAGGAGAACCAATTGAAGAACCAATTGAAGAAGTTGTTTCTGAACCAAAAGAAGAAAATGTTCCAGAACAACCAATTGAAGAACCAATTGTTGAAGAAACCGTAACAGAAGTTAAGGAAGAAGTTGTTCCAGAAGAACCAATTGAAGAAATTAAAGAAGAAGTTGTTGAAGTTCCAAGTGAAGAACCAGGCAAAAAGAAGTTCATTAAGAGAATTATTAAGTACATTACTAGAATTAACCCAGTTACTGGTGAAAAGGAAGTTGTTGAAGAACAACCAATTGAAGAACCAGTTGAAGAACCAATTGAAGAAGTTGTTTCCGAACCAAAAGAAGAAGTTGTCCCAGAACAACCAGTTGAAGAACCAGTTGTTGAAGAAACAGTAACAGAAGTTAAGGAAGAAGTTGTCCCAGAACAACCAATTGAAGAACCAATTGTTGAAGAAACAGTAACAGAAGTTAAGGAAGAAGTTGTTCCAGAACAACCAGTTGAAGAAATTGCTTCAGAACCAAAAGAAGAAATTGTTCCAGAACAACCAGAAAAGAAGAATGTAGTATTATTTAGAGTTTTCAAGAAATCTAACAGACGTAGAAACAGAAAATCAAAGAAGAATGCTACTGAGGAACAATTACCAGAAACTGAAGTTCTTCCAGAAGAATCTACAGAAGTAACTGAAGAAGATGAACCAGAAGTTGAAATTAAAGAAGAAGTTATAGCCGTTCCAACTGAAGAACCAGGTAAGAATAAGTTCTTTAAGAGAATTGTTAAATACGTTACAGTAATTAATGCTCTTAATGGAAAGAAAGAAGTTGTTGAAGAAGAACCAATTATTGAACAAGTTGAAGAACCAACAATTGATGTTAAAGAAGAAGTAGTTGAAGTTCCAAGTGAAGAACCAGGAAAGAAGAAGTTCATTAAGAGAATTATTAAATATATTACCAGAATTAACCCAGTTACTGGTGAAAAAGAAATTATTGAAGGAGAACCAATTGAAGAACCAATTGAAGAAGTTGTTTCTGAACCAAAAGAAGAAAATGTTCCAGAACAACCAATTGAAGAACCAATTGTTGAAGAAACCGTAACAGAAGTTAAGGAAGAAGTTGTTCCAGAAGAACCAATTGAAGAAGTTAAAGAAGAAGTTGTTGAAGTTCCAAGTGAAGAACCGGGCAAAAAGAAGTTCATTAAGAGAATTATTAAGTTCATTACTAGAATTAACCCAGTTACTGGTGAAAAGGAAGTTGTTGAAGAACAACCAATTGAAGAACCAGTTGAAGAACCAGTTGAAGAAGTTGTTTCCGAACCAAAAGAAGAAGTTGTTCCAGAACAACCAATTGAAGAACCAGTTGTTGAAGAAACAGTAACAGAAGTTAAGGAAGAAGTTGTCCCAGAACAACCAATTGAAGAACCAATTGTTGAAGAAACAGTAACTGAAGTTAAGGAAGAAGTTGTTCCAGAACAACCAGTTGAAGAAATTGCTTCAGAACCAAAAGAAGAAATTGTTCCAGAACAACCAGAAAAGAAGAATGTAGTATTATTTAGAGTTTTCAAGAAATCTAACAGACGTAGAAACAGAAAATCAAAGAAGAATGCTACTGAAGAACAATTACCGGAAACTGAAGTTCTTCCAGAAGAATTTACAGAAGTAACTGAAGAAGATGAACCAGAAGTTGAAATTAAAGAAGAAGTTATAGCCGTTCCAACTGAAGAACCAGGTAAGAATAAGTTCTTTAAGAGAATAGTTAAATACGTTACAGTAATTAATGCTCTTAATGGAAAGAAAGAAGTTGTTGAAGAAGAACCAATTATTGAACAAGTTGAAGAACCAACAATTGATGTTAAAGAAGAAGTAGTTGAAGTTCCAAGTGAAGAACCAGGAAAGAAGAAGTTCATTAAGAGAATTATTAAATATATTACCAGAATTAACCCAGTTACTGGTGAAAAAGAAATTATTGAAGGAGAACCAATTGAAGAACCAGTTGAAGAAGTTGTTTCTGAACCAAAAGAAGAAGTTGTTCCAGAACAACCAATTGAAGAACCAATTGTTGAAGAAACCGTAACAGAAGTTAAGGAAGAAGTTGTTCCAGAAGAACCAATTGAAGAAGTTAAAGAAGAAGTTGTTGAAGTTCCAAGTGAAGAACCAGGCAAAAAGAAGTTCATTAAGAGAATTATTAAGTACATTACTAGAATTAACCCAGTTACTGGTGAAAAGGAAGTTGTTGAAGAACAACCAATTGAAGAACCAGTTGAAGAACCAGTTGAAGAAGTTGTTTCCGAACCAAAAGAAGAAGTTGTTCCAGAACAACCAGTTGAAGAACCAGTTGTTGAAGAAACAGTAACAGAAGTTAAGGAAGAAGTTGTCCAAGAACAACCAATTGAACAACCAATTGAACAACCAGTTGAAGAAATTACTTCAGAACCAAAAGAAGAAATTGTTCCAGAACAACCAGAAAAGAAGAATGTAGTATTATTTAGAGTTTTCAAGAAATCTAACAGACGTAGAAACAGAAAATCAAAGAAGAATGCTACTGAAGAACAATTACCAGAAACTGAAGTTCTTCCAGAAGAATCTACAGAAGTAACTGAAGAAGATGAACCAGAAGTTGAAATTAAAGAAGAAGTTATAGCCGTTCCAACTGAAGAACCAGGTAAGAATAAGTTCTTTAAGAGAATTGTTAAATACGTTACAGTAATTAATGCTCTTAATGGAAAGAAAGAAGTTGTTGAAGAAGAACCAATTATTGAACAAGTTGAAGAACCAACAATTGATGTTAAAGAAGAAGTTGTAGAAGTTCCAAGTGAAGAACCAGGAAAGAAGAAGTTCATTAAGAGAATCATCAAATATATTACCAGAATTAACCCAGTTACTGGTGAAAAAGAAATTATTGAAGGAGAACCAATTGAAGAACCAATTGAAGAAGTTGTTTCTGAACCAAAAGAAGAAGTTGTTCCAGAACAACCAATTGAAGAACCAGTTGTTGAAGAAACCGTAACAGAAGTTAAGGAAGAAGTTGTTCCAGAAGAACCAATTGAAGAAATTAAAGAAGAAGTTATTGAAGTTCCAAGTGAAGAACCAGGTAAGAAGAAGTTCATTAAGAGAATTATTAAGTATATTACTAGAATTAACCCAGTTACTGGTGAAAAGGAAGTTGTTGAAGAACAACCAATTGAAGAACCAGTTGAAGAACCAGTTGAAGAAGTTGTTTCTAAACCAAAAGAAGAAAATGTTCCAGAACAACCAATTGAAGAACCAGTTGTTGAAGAAACAGTAACAGAAGTTAAGGAAGAAGTTGTTCCAGAACAACCAATTGAAGAAGTTAAAGAAGAAGTTATTGAAGTTCCAAGTGAAGAACCAGGCAAAAAGAAGTTCATTAAGAGAATTATCAAATACATTACTAGAATCAACCCAGTTACTGGTGAAAAGGAAGTTGTTGAAGAGCAACCAATTGAAGAACCAATTGAAGAACCAGTTGTTGAAGAAACAGTTACTGAAGTTAAGGAAGAAGTTGTCCCAGAACAACCAATTGAAGAACCAATTGTTGAAGAAACAGTAACTGAAGTTAAGGAAGAAGTTGTTCCAGAACAACCAGTTGAAGAAATTGCTTCAGAACCAAAAGAAGAAATTGTTCCAGAACAACCAGAAAAGAAGAATGTAGTATTATTTAGAGTTTTCAAGAAATCTAACAGACTTAGAAACAGAAAATCAAAGAAGAATGCTACTGAGGAACAATTACCAGAAACTGAAGTTCTTCCAGAAGAATCTACAGAAGTAACTGAAGAAGATGAACAAGAAGTTGAAATTAAGGAAGAAGTTATAGCCGTTCCAACTGAAGAACCAGGTAAGAATAAGTTCTTTAAGAGAATAGTTAAATACGTTACAGTAATTAATGCTCTTAATGGAAAGAAAGAAGTTGTTGAAGAAGAACCAATTATTGAACAAGTTGAAGAACCAACAATTGATGTTAAAGAAGAAGTTGTAGAAGTTCCAAGTGAAGAACCAGGAAAGAAGAAGTTCATTAAGAGAATCATCAAATATATTACTAGAATTAACCCAGTTACTGGTGAAAAAGAAATTATTGAAGGAGAACCAATTGAAGAACCAGTTGAAGAACCAGTTGAAGAAGTTGTTTCTGAACCAAAAGAAGAAGTTGTTCCAGAACAACCAATTGAAGAACCAGTTGTTGAAGAAACCGTAACAGAAGTTAAGGAAGAAGTTGTTCCAGAAGAACCAATTGAAGAAATTAAAGAAGAAGTTATTGAAGTTCCAAGTGAAGAACCAGGCAAGAAGAAGTTCATTAAGAGAATTATTAAGTACATTACTAGAATTAACCCAGTTACTGGTGAAAAGGAAGTTGTTGAAGAACAACCAATTGAAGAACCAGTTGAAGAACCAATTGAAGAAGTTGTTTCCGAACCAAAAGAAGAAGTTGTCCCAGAACAACCAATTGAAGAACCAGTTGTTGAAGAAACAGTAACAGAAGTTAAGGAAGAAGTTGTCCCAGAACAACCAATTGAAGAACCAATTGTTGAAGAAACAGTAACTGAAGTTAAGGAAGAAGTTTTCCCAGAACAACCAATTGAAGAACCAATTGTTGAAGAAACAGTAACTGAAGTTAAGGAAGAAGTTGTTCCAGGACAACCAATTGAACAACCAATTGAACAACCAGTTGAAGAAATTGCTTCAGAACCAAAAGAAGAAATTGTTCCAGAACAACCAGAAAAGAAGAATGTAGTATTATTTAGAGTTTTCAAGAAATCTAACAGACGTAGAAACAGAAAATCAAAGAAGAATGCTACTGAGGAACAATTACCAGAAACTGAAGTTCTTCCAGAAGAATCTACAGAAGTAACTGAAGAAGATGAACCAGAAGTTGAAATTAAAGAAGAAGTTATAGCCGTTCCAACTGAAGAACCAGGTAAGAATAAGTTCTTTAAGAGAATTGTTAAATACGTTACAGTAATTAATGCTCTTAATGGAAAGAAAGAAGTTGTTGAAGAAGAACCAATTATTGAACAAGTTGAAGAACCAACAATTGATGTTAAAGAAGAAGTTGTAGAAGTTCCAAGTGAAGAACCAGGAAAGAAGAAGTTCATTAAGAGAATCATCAAATATATTACCAGAATTAACCCAGTTACTGGTGAAAAAGAAATTATTGAAGGAGAACCAATTGAAGAACCAATTGAAGAAGTTGTTTCTGAACCAAAAGAAGAAGTTGTTCCAGAACAACCAATTGAAGAACCAGTTGTTGAAGAAACCGTAACAGAAGTTAAGGAAGAAGTTGTTCCAGAAGAACCAATTGAAGAAGTTAAAGAAGAAGTTATTGAAGTTCCAAGTGAAGAACCAGGCAAAAAGAAGTTCATTAAGAGAATTATCAAATACATTACTAGAATCAACCCAGTTACTGGTGAAAAGGAAGTTGTTGAAGAACAACCAATTGAAGAACCAATTGAAGAAGTTGTTTCCGAACCAAAAGAAGAAGTTGTCCCAGAACAACCAATTGAAGAACCAGTTGTTGAAGAAACAGTAACAGAAGTTAAGGAAGAAGTTGTCCCAGAACAACCAATTGAAGAACCAATTGTTGAAGAAACAGTAACTGAAGTTAAGGAAGAAGTTGTCCCAGAACAACCAATTGAAGAACCAATTGTTGAAGAAACAGTAACTGAAGTTAAGGAAGAAGTTGTTCCAGGACAACCAATTGAACAACCAGTTGAAGAAATTGCTTCAGAACCAAAAGAAGAAATTGCTTCAGAACCAAAAGAAGAAATTGTTCCAGAACAACCAGAAAAGAAGAATGTAGTATTATTTAGAGTTTTCAAGAAATCTAACAGACGTAGAAACAGAAAATCAAAGAAGAATGCTACTGAGGAACAATTACCAGAAACTGAAGTTCTTCCAGAAGAATCTACAGAAGTAACTGAAGAAGATGAACCAGAAGTTGAAATTAAGGAAGAAGTTATAGCCGTTCCAACTGAAGAACCAGGTAAGAATAAGTTCTTTAAGAGAATAGTTAAATACGTTACAGTAATTAATGCTCTTAATGGAAAGAAAGAAGTTGTTGAAGAAGAACCAATTATTGAACAAGTTGAAGAACCAACAATTGATGTTAAAGAAGAAGTTGTAGAAGTTCCAAGTGAAGAACCAGGAAAGAAGAAGTTCATTAAGAGAATCATCAAATATATTACTAGAATTAACCCAGTTACTGGTGAAAAAGAAATTATTGAAGGAGAACCAATTGAAGAACCAGTTGAAGAACCAGTTGAAGAAGTTGTTTCTGAACCAAAAGAAGAAGTTGTTCCAGAACAACCAATTGAAGAACCAGTTGTTGAAGAAACAGTAACAGAAGTTAAGGAAGAAGTTGTTCCAGAAGAACCAATTGAAGAAATTAAAGAAGAAGTTATTGAAGTTCCAAGTGAAGAACCAGGTAAGAAGAAGTTCATTAAGAGAATTATTAAGTACATTACTAGAATTAACCCAGTTACTGGTGAAAAGGAAGTTGTTGAAGAACAACCAATTGAAGAACCAGTTGAAGAACCAGTTGAAGAAGTTGTTTCTGAACCAAAAGAAGAAGTTGTTCCAGAACAACCAATTGAAGAACCAGTTGTTGAAGAAACAGTAACAGAAGTTAAGGAAGAAGTTGTTCCAGAAGAACCAATTGAAGAAATTAAAGAAGAAGTTATTGAAGTTCCAAGTGAAGAACCAGGTAAGAAGAAGTTCATTAAGAGAATTATTAAGTACATTACTAGAATTAACCCAGTTACTGGTGAAAAGGAAGTTGTTGAAGAACAACCAATTGAAGAACCAGTTGAAGAACCAGTTGAAGAAGTTGTTTCTGAACCAAAAGAAGAAGTTGTTCCAGAACAACCAATTGAAGAACCAGTTGTTGAAGAAACAGTAACAGAAGTTAAGGAAGAAGTTGTTCCAGAAGAACCAATTGAAGAAGTTAAAGAAGAAGTTGTTGAAGTTCCAAGTGAAGAACCAGGTAAGAAGAAGTTCATTAAGAGAATTATTAAGTACATTACTAGAATTAACCCAGTTACTGGTGAAAAGGAAGTTGTTGAAGAAAAACCAATTGAACAACCAATTGAAGAACCAGTTGAAGAAAGAGTTACTGAAGTTAAGGAAGAAGTTATTCCAGAAGAACCAGTTGAAGAAGTTGTTTCAGAACCAAAAGAAGAAAATGTTCCAGAACAACCAATTGAAGAACAACCAATTGAAGAACAACCAATTGAAGAACAACCAATTGAAGAATCAGTTGTTGAAGTTAAGGAAGAAGTTGTTCCAGAATCAAACGAGGAAATTATTCCAGAAAAATCAAATGAAGAAATCGTTTCAGAAAGTAAAGAAGAAGTCCTTCCAGAACAACCAGTTGAAGAAGTAGTTCCAGAAGAACCAAAAAAGAATGTTGTATATAGAATTTTCAAAAAATCTAATAAGCGTAGAAATAGAAAATCAAAGAAGATTATTGATTCTGAAGAAATATTACCAGAATCTGAAGATCTACCAGGCGAAACAATCGAAGAAGAAGTAACTGAAGTTAAGGAAGAAATTGTTCCAGAAGAATCAGTTGAAGAATCAGTTGTAGAACCAATTGAAGAACCAGTTACTGAAGTTAAGGAAGAAGTTGTTCCAGAATCAAAGGAAGAAATTATTCCAGAAAAATCAAATGAAGTAATCGTTTCAGAAATTAAAGAAGAAGTCCTTCCAGAACAATCAGTTGAAGAAGTAGTTCCAGAAGAACCAAAAAAGAATGTTGTATATAGAATTTTCAAAAAATCTAATAAGCGTAGAAATAGAAAATCAAAGAAGACTATTGATGCTGAAGAAATATTACCAGAATCTGAAGATCTACCAGAAGAATCAATCGAAGAAGTAACTGAAGTTAAGGAAGAAATTGTTCCAGAAGAATCAGTTGAAGAATCAGTTGTAGAACCAATTGAAGAACCAGTTGAAGAACCAATTGTTGAAGAAACAGTTACTGAAGTTAAGGAAGAAGTTGTTCCAGTAGAACCAGTCGAAGAAGTTAAAGAAGAAGTTATTGAAGTTCCAAGTGAAGAACCAGGCAAGAAGAAGTTCATTAAGAGAATTATTAAGTATATTACTAGAATTAACCCAATTACTGGTGAAAAGGAAGTTGTTGAAGAACAACCAATTGAAGAACCAGTTGAGGAAGTTGTTTTTGAACCAAAAGAAGAAGTTGTTCCAGAAGAACCAGTTGAAGAAGTTAAGGAAGAAGTTGTTGAAGTTCCAAGTGAAGAACCAGGCAAGAAGAAGTTCATTAAGAGAATTATTAAATATATTACTAGAATTAACCCAGTTACTGGTGAAAAGGAAGTTGTTGAAGAACAACCAATTGAAGAACCAGTTGAAGAACCAGTTGAAAAAGTTGTTTCTGAACCAAAAGAAGAAAATGTTTCAGAACAACCAATTGAAGAACCAGTTGTTGAAGAAACAATAACTGAAGTTAAGGAAGAAGTTGTTCCAGAAGAACCAGTCGAAGAAGTTAAAGAAGAAGTTGTTGAAGTTCCAAGTGAAGAACCAGGCAAGAAGAAGTTCATTAAGAGAATTATTAAATACATTACAAGAATCAACCCAGTTACTGGTGAAAAGGAAGTTGTTGAAGAACAACCAATTGAACAACCAATTGAACAACCAATTGAAGAAACAGTTACTGAAGTTAAGGAAGAAGTTGTTCCAGAAGAACCAATTGAAGAAGTTAAGGAAGAAGTTATTGAAGTTCCAAGTGAAAAGCCAGGCAAGAAGAAGTTCATTAAGAGAATTATCAAATACATTACTAGAATCAACCCAGTTACTGGTGAAAAGGAAGTTGTTGAAGAAAAACCAATTGAACAACCAATTGAAGAACCAGTTGTTGAAGAAACAGTTACTGAAGTTAAGGAAGAAGTTGTTCCAGAAGAACCAATTGAAGAAGTTAAAGAAGAAGTTGTTGAAGTTCCAAGTGAAGAACCAGGCAAGAAGAAGTTCGTTAAGAGAATTATTAAGTACATTACTAGAATTAACCCAGTTACTGGTGAAAAGGAAGTTGTTGAAGAAAAACCAATTGAACAACCAATTGAAGAACCAGTTGAAGAAAGAGTTACTGAAGTTAAGGAAGAAGTTATTCCAGAAGAACCAGTTGAAGAACCAGTTGTTGAAGAAACAGTAACTGAAGTTAAGGAAGAAGTTGTTCCAGAAGAACCAATTGAAGAAGTTAAGGAAGAAGTTATTGAAGTTCCAAGTGAAAAGCCAGGCAAGAAGAAGTTTATTAAGAGAATCATCAAATACATTACTAGAATCAACCCAGTTACTGGTGAAAAGGAAGTTGTTGAAGAAAAACCAATTGAACAACCAATTGAAGAACCAGTTGAAGAAGTTGTTTCCGAACCAAAAGAAGAAAATGTTCCAGAACAACCAATTGAAGAACCAGTTGTTGAAGAAACAGTAACTGAAGTTAAGGAAGAAGTTATTCCAGAACAACCAGTTGAAGAAACAGTTACTGAAGTTAAGGAAGAAGTTATTCCAGAAGAATCAGTTGAAGAACCAGTTGTTGAAGAAACAGTTACTGAAGTTAAGGAAGAAGTTGTTCCAGAAGAACCGGTTGAAGAACCAGTTGTTGAAGAAACAGTTACTGAAGTTAAGGAAGAAGTTGTTCCAGAACCAATTGAAGAAGTTAAGGAAGAAGTTGTTGAAGTTCCAAGTGAAGAACCAGGCAAAAAGAAGTTCATTAAGAGAATTATTAAATACATTACTAGAATCAACCCAGTTACTGGTGAAAAGGAAGTTGTTGAAGAACAACCAATTGAAGAACCAATTGAACAACCAATTGAAGAAACAGTTACTGAAGTTAAGGAAGAAGTTGTTCCAGAAGAACCAATTGAAGAAGTTAAGGAAGAAGTTATTGAAGTTCCAAGTGAAAAGCCAGGTAAGAAGAAGTTCATTAAGAGAATTATCAAATACATTACTAGAATCAACCCAGTTACTGGTGAAAAGGAAGTTGTTGAAGAAAAACCAATTGAACAACCAATTGAAAAACCAGTTGTTGAAGAAACAGTAATTGAAGTTAAGGAAGAAGTTATTCCAGAAGAACCAGTTGAAGAACCAGTTGTTGAAGAAACAGTTACTGAAGTTAAGGAAGAAGTTGTTCCAGAACCAATTGAAGAAGTTAAGGAAGAAGTTGTTGAAGTTCCAAGTGAAGAACCAGGCAAGAAAAAGTTCATTAAGAGAATTATCAAATACATTACTAGAATCAACCCAGTTACTGGTGAAAAGGAAGTTGTTGAAGAACAACCAATTGAAGAACCAGTTGAAGAACCAGTTGAAGAAGTTGTTTCCGAACCAAAAGAAGAAAATGTTCCAGAACAACCAATTGAAGAACCAGTTGTTGAAGAAACAGTAACTGAAGTTAAGGAAGAAGTTATTCCAGAACAACCAGTTGAAGAAACAGTTACTGAAGTTAAGGAAGAAGTTATTCCAGAAGAATCAGTTGAAGAACCAGTTGTTGAAGAAACAGTTACTGAAGTTAAGGAAGAAGTTGTTCCAGAAGAACCGGTTGAAGAACCAGTTGTTGAAGAAACAGTTACTGAAGTTAAGGAAGAAATTGTTCCAGAACCAATTGAAGAAGTTAAAGAAGAAGTTGTTGAAGTTCCAAGTGAAAAGCCAGGCAAGAGGAAGTTCATTAAGAGAATTATCAAATACATTACTAGAATCAACCCAGTTACTGGTGAAAAGGAAGTTGTTGAAGAAAAACCAATTGAAGAACCAATTGAAGAATCAGTTGTTGAAGAAACAGTAACTGAAGTTAAGGAAGAAGTTGTTCCAGAAGAACCAATTGAAGAAGTTAAAGAAGAAGTTGTTGAAGTTCCAAGTGAAGAACCAGGCAAGAAGAAGTTTATTAAGAGAATTATCAAATACATTACTAGAATTAACCCAGTTACTGGTGAAAAGGAAGTTGTTGAAGAACAACCAATTGAAGAACCAGTTGAAGAACCAGTTGAAGAAGTTGTTTCTGAACCAAAAGAAGAAAATGTTCCAGAACAACCAATTGAAGAACCAGTTGTTGAAGAAACAGTTTCTGAAGTTAAGGAAGAAGTTGTTCCAGAAGAACCAATTGAAGAAGTTAAGGAAGAAGTTGTTGAAGTTCCAAGTGAAGAACCAGGCAAGAAGAAGTTCATTAAGAGAATTATCAAATACATTACTAGAATTAACCCAGTTACTGGTGAAAAGGAAGTTGTTGAAGAACAACCAATTGAACAACCAATTGAACAACCAATTGAAGAACCAGTTGTTGAAGAAACAGTAACTGAAGTTAAGGAAGAAGTTGTTCCAGAAGAACCAGTTGAAGAACCAGTTGTTGAAGAAACAGTAACTGAAGTTAAGGAAGAAGTTGTTCCAGAAGAACCAATTGAAGAAGTTAAGGAAGAAGTTATTGAAGTTCCAAGTGAAAAGCCAGGCAAGAAGAAGTTCATTAAGAGAATCATCAAATACATTACTAGAATCAACCCAGTTACTGGTGAAAAGGAAGTTGTTGAAGAAAAACCAATTGAAGAACCAATTGAAGAAGTTGTTTCCGAACCAAAAGAAGAAAATGTACCAGAAGAAACAGTAGAAGAACCAATTGTTGAAGAAACAGTAACTGAAGTTAAGGAAGAAGTTATTCCAGAACAACCAGTTGAAGAAACAGTTACTGAAGTTAAGGAAGAAATTGTTCCAGAAGAAACAATTAAAGAACCAATTGTTGAAGAAACAGTTACTGAAGTTAAGGAAGAAGTTATTCCAGAAGAACCAGTTGAAGAACCAATTGTTGAAGAAACTGTTACTGAAGTTAAGGAAGAAGTTGTTCCAGAAGAACCAATTGAGGAAGTTAAAGAAGAAGTTGTTGAAGTTCCAAGTGAAGAACCAGGCAAGAAGAAGTTTATTAAGAGAATTATCAAATACATTACTAGAATTAACCCAGTTACTGGTGAAAAGGAAGTTGTTGAAGAACAACCAATTGAAGAACCAGTTGAAGAACCAGTTGAAGAAGTTGTTTCTAAACCAAAAGAAGAAAATGTTCCAGAACAACCAATTGAAGAATCAGTTGTTGAAGAAACAATAACTGAAGTTAAGGAAGAAGTTGTTCCAGAAGAACCAGTCGAAGAAGTTAAAGAAGAAGTTGTTGAAGTTCCAAGTGAAGAATCAGGAAAGAAGAAGTTCATTAAGAGAATTATTAAATACATTACAAGAATCAACCCAGTTACTGGTGAAAAGGAAGTTGTTGAAGAACAACCAATTGAAGAACCAATTGAACAACCAATTGAAGAAACAGTTACTGAAGTTAAGGAAGAAGTTGTTCCAGAAGAACCAATTGAAGAAGTTAAGGAAGAAGTTATTGAAGTTCCAAGTGAAAAGCCAGGCAAGAAGAAGTTCATTAAGAGAATTATCAAATACATTACTAGAATTAACCCAGTTACTGGTGAAAAGGAAGTTGTTGAAGAAAAACCAATTGAACAACCAATTGAAGAACCAGTTGAAGAAGTTGTTTCCGAACCAAAAGAAGAAAATATTCCGGAACAACCAATTGAAGAACCAGTTGTTGAAGAAACAGTAACTGAAGTTAAGGAAGAAGTTATTCCAGAACCAAATGAAAAATTAGATATAGAGAATGAAGAAAAGATAATAAGAGAAAAGACAGACGAAAGAACTGAAATTAAAGAAGAAATAATTGAAGTTCCAAGTGGAAAGCCAGGTAAAAAGAAGTATATTAAAAGAATAATTAAATATATTACTAGAGTTAATCCTATAACTGGAGAAAAGGAAATTTTGGAACAAAAATCCGAAAATAAACCATCGGATGAAGAAATAAAAGAATTAAAGAATGAAATTATTAGTGAAGAAACTATTCCAGAGAAATCTATTAATGAACCAGTTACTGAAATAAAGGAGGAATTTATTGAAGTTCCAAGTGGCAAACCAGGTAAAAAGAAGTTTATTAAGAGAATTATTAAGTACATTACTAGAATTAACCCAGTTACTGGTGAAAAAGAAGTAGTTGAAGAAAAACCAATAGAAGAACCAATTGAAGAGAAAGTAACTGAAGTTAAGGAAGAAGTTGTTCCAGAACAACCAGTTGAAGAAATTGTTTCTGAAGTTAAGGAAGAAATTGTTCCAGAACCAATTGAAGAAGTTAAAGAAGAAGTTATTGAAGTTCCAAGTGAAAAGCCAGGTAAGAAGAAGTTCATTAAGAGAATCATCAAATATATTACCAGAATCAACCCAGTTACTGGTGAAAAGGAAGTTGTTGAAGAAAAACCAATTGAACAACCAATTGAAGAACCAGTTGTTGAAGAAACAGTTACTGAAGTTAAGGAAGAAGTTGTTCCAGAAGAACCAGTAGAAGAAAAACCAGTTGAAGAAGTTTCTTCTGAACCAAAAGAAGAAGATGTTCCAGAAAAACCAGAAGAACCAAATAAATATGTTGAATTAATTCCAACAGTTATTGAAACTATTGTTAGTCAAGTCAAACCAAATGGACATGAAATTGATGAAGAAAGTAAGAACAAATTAATGACTAAATTCAATAATCTTAAAGATGATGACGAAGAATTAGTTGAAGAAACAACTACTACAACTACTACTACAGAAGTTAAAGAAGAAGTTGTTGAAGTTCCAAGTGAAAAGCCAGGCAAGAAGAAGTTCATTAAGAGAATCATCAAATATATTACCAGAATCAACCCAGTTACTGGTGAAAAGGAAGTTGTTGAAGAAAAACCAATTGAACAACCAATTGAAGAACCAGTTGTTGAAGAAACAGTTACTGAAGTTAAGGAAGAAGTTGTTCCAGAAGAACCAGTTGAAGAACCAGTTGTTGAAGAAACAGTTACTGAAGTTAAGGAAGAAGTTGTTCCAGAACCAATTGAAGAAGTTAAAGAAGAAGTTGTTGAAGTTCCAAGTGAAAAGCCAGGTAAGAAGAAGTTCATTAAGAGAATTATCAAATACATTACTAGAATTAACCCAGTTACTGGTGAAAAGGAAGTTGTTGAAGAAAAACCAATTGAACAACCAATTGAAGAACCAGTTGTTGAAGAAACAGTAACTGAAGTTAAGGAAGAAATTGTTCCAGAAGAACCAGTAGAAGAAAAACCAGTTGAAGAAGTTTCTTCTGAACCAAAAGAAGAAGATGTTCCAGAAAAACCAGAAGAACCAAATAAATATGTTGAATTAATTCCAACAGTTATTGAAACTATTGTTAGTCAAGTCAAACCAAATGGACATGAAATTGATGAAGAAAGTAAGAACAAATTAATGACTAAATTCAATAATCTTAAAGATGATGACGAAGAATTAGTTGAAGAAACAACTACTACAACTACTACTACAGAAGTTAAAGAAGAAGTTGTTGAAGTTCCAAGTGAAAAGCCAGGCAAGAAGAAGTTCATTAAGAGAATCATCAAATACATTACCAGAATCAACCCAGTTACTGGTGAAAAGGAAGTTGTTGAAGAAAAACCAATTGAAGAAACAATTGAACAACCAATTGAAGAAACAGTAACAGAAGTTAAGGAAGAAGTTGTTCCAGAACAACCAGTAGAAGAAAAATCAGTTGAAGAAGTTTCTTCTGAACCAAAAGAAGAAGATGTTCCAGAAAAACCAGAAGAACCAAATAAATATGTTGAATTAATTCCAACAGTTATTGAAACTATTGTTAGTCAAGTCAAACCAAATGGACAAGAAATTGATGAAGAAAGTAAGAATAAATTAATGAATGAATTCAATAATCTTAAAGATGATGACGAAGAATTAGTTGAAGAAACAACTACTACAACTACTACTACAGAAGTTAAAGAAGAAGTTGTTGAAGTTCCAAGTGAAAAGCCAGGCAAGAAGAAGTTCATTAAGAGAATTATCAAATACATTACTAGAATTAACCCAGTTACTGGTGAAAAGGAAGTTGTTGAAGAAAAACCAATTGAAGAAACAATTGAACAACCAATTGAAGAAACAGTAACTGAAGTTAAGGAAGAAGTTGTTCCAGAAGTTGTTCCAGAAGAACCAGTTGAAGAACCAGTTGTTGAAGAAACAGTTACTGAAGTTAAGGAAGAAGTTGTTCCAGAAGAACCAATTGAAGAAGTTAAGGAAGAAGTTATTGAAGTTCCAAGTGAAAAGCCAGGCAAGAAGAAGTTCATTAAGAGAATTATCAAATACATTACCAGAATCAACCCAGTTACTGGTGAAAAGGAAGTTGTTGAAGAAAAACCAATTGAACAACCAATTGAAGAACCAGTTGTTGAAGAAACAGTAACTGAAGTTAAGGAAGAAGTTATTCCAGAAGAACCAGTTGAAGAACCAGTTGTTGAAGAAACAGTTACTGAAGTTAAGGAAGAAGTTGTTCCAGAAGAACCAATTGAAGAAGTTAAGGAAGAAGTTGTTGAAGTTCCAAGTGAAAAGCCAGGCAAGAAGAAGTTCATTAAGAGAATTATCAAATACATTACTAGAATTAACCCAGTTACTGGTGAAAAGGAAGTTGTTGAAGAAAAACCAATTGAACAACCAATTGAAGAACCAGTTGTTGAAGAAACAGTAACTGAAGTTAAGGAAGAAGTTATTCCAGAAGAACCAGTTGAAGAACCAGTTGTTGAAGAAACAGTTACTGAAGTTAAGGAAGAAGTTGTTCCAGAAGAACCAATTGAAGAAGTTAAGGAAGAAGTTGTTGAAGTTCCAAGTGAAAAGCCAGGCAAGAAGAAGTTCATTAAGAGAATTATCAAATACATTACCAGAATCAACCCAGTTACTGGTGAAAAGGAAGTTGTTGAAGAAAAACCAATTGAACAACCAATTGAAGAACCAGTTGTTGAAGAAACAGTAACTGAAGTTAAGGAAGAAGTTATTCCAGAAGAACCAGTTGAAGAACCAGTTGTTGAAGAAACAGTTACTGAAGTTAAGGAAGAAGTTGTTCCAGAACCAATTGAAGAAGTTAAAGAAGAAGTTGTTGAAGTTCCAAGTGAAAAGCCAGGTAAGAAGAAGTTCATTAAGAGAATTATCAAATACATTACTAGAATTAACCCAGTTACTGGTGAAAAGGAAGTTGTTGAAGAAAAACCAATTGAACAACCAATTGAAGAACCAGTTGTTGAAGAAACAGTAACTGAAGTTAAGGAAGAAGTTATTCCAGAAGAACCAGTTGAAGAACCAGTTGTTGAAGAAACAGTTACTGAAGTTAAGGAAGAAGTTGTTCCAGAAGAACCAATTGAAGAAGTTAAGGAAGAAGTTGTTGAAGTTCCAAGTGAAAAGCCAGGCAAGAAGAAGTTCATTAAGAGAATTATCAAATACATTACTAGAATAACCCAGTTACTGGTGAAAAGGAAGTTGTTGAAGAAAAACCAATTGAACAACCAATTGAAGAACCAGTTGTTGAAGAAACAGTAACTGAAGTTAAGGAAGAAGTTATTCCAGAAGAACCAGTTGAAGAACCAGTTGTTGAAGAAACAGTTACTGAAGTTAAGGAAGAAGTTGTTCCAGAGAACCAATTGAAGAAGTTAAGAAGAAGTTGTTGAAGTTCCAAGTGAAAAGCCAGGCAAGAAGAAGTTCATTAAGAGAATTATCAAATACATTACTAGAATTAACCCAGTTACTGGTGAAAAGGAAGTTGTTGAAGAAAAACCAATTGAACAACCAATTGAAGAACCAGTTGTTGAAGAAACAGTAACTGAAGTTAAGGAAGAAGTTATTCCAGAAGAACCAGTTGAAGAACCAGTTGTTGAAGAAACAGTTACTGAAGTTAAGGAAGAAGTTGTTCCAGAACCAATTGAAGAAGTTAAAGAAGAAGTTGTTGAAGTTCCAAGTGAAAAGCCAGGTAAGAAGAAGTTCATTAAGAGAATTATCAAATACATTACTAGAATTAACCCAGTTACTGGTGAAAAGGAAGTTGTTGAAGAAAAACCAATTGAACAACCAATTGAAGAACCAGTTGTTGAAGAAACAGTAACTGAAGTTAAGGAAGAAGTTATTCCAGAAGAACCAGTTGAAGAACCAGTTGTTGAAGAAACAGTTACTGAAGTTAAGGAAGAAGTTGTTCCAGAAGAACCAATTGAAGAAGTTAAGGAAGAAGTTGTTGAAGTTCCAAGTGAAAAGCCAGGCAAGAAGAAGTTCATTAAGAGAATTATCAAATACATTACTAGAATTAACCCAGTTACTGGTGAAAAGGAAGTTGTTGAAGAAAAACCAATTGAACAACCAATTGAAGAACCAGTTGTTGAAGAAACAGTAACTGAAGTTAAGGAAGAAGTTATTCCAGAAGAACCAGTTGAAGAACCAGTTGTTGAAGAAACAGTTACTGAAGTTAAGGAAGAAGTTGTTCCAGAAGAACCAATTGAAGAAGTTAAGGAAGAAGTTGTTGAAGTTCCAAGTGAAAAGCCAGGCAAGAAGAAGTTCATTAAGAGAATTATCAAATACATTACTAGAATTAACCCAGTTACTGGTGAAAAGGAAGTTGTTGAAGAAAAACCAATTGAACAACCAATTGAAGAACCAGTTGTTGAAGAAACAGTAACTGAAGTTAAGGAAGAAGTTATTCCAGAAGAACCAGTTGAAGAACCAGTTGTTGAAGAAACAGTTACTGAAGTTAAGGAAGAAGTTGTTCCAGAAGAACCAATTGAAGAAGTTAAGGAAGAAGTTGTTGAAGTTCCAAGTGAAAAGCCAGGCAAGAAGAAGTTCATTAAGAGAATTATCAAATACATTACTAGAATTAACCCAGTTACTGGTGAAAAGGAAGTTGTTGAAGAAAAACCAATTGAACAACCAATTGAAGAACCAGTTGTTGAAGAAACAGTAACTGAAGTTAAGGAAGAAGTTATTCCAGAAGAACCAGTTGAAGAACCAGTTGTTGAAGAAACAGTTACTGAAGTTAAGGAAGAAGTTGTTCCAGAAGAACCAATTGAAGAAGTTAAGGAAGAAGTTGTTGAAGTTCCAAGTGAAAAGCCAGGCAAGAAGAAGTTCATTAAGAGAATTATCAAATACATTACCAGAATCAACCCAGTTACTGGTGAAAAGGAAGTTGTTGAAGAAAAACCAATTGA
Source organism: Anaeromyces robustus (assembly GCA_002104895.1). Lineage (NCBI taxonomy): Eukaryota > Fungi > Neocallimastigomycota > Neocallimastigomycetes > Neocallimastigales > Neocallimastigaceae > Anaeromyces > Anaeromyces robustus. The sequence continues at coordinate 65,756 of MCFG01000224.1, read as the reverse complement.
ACAACCAATTGAAGAACCAGTTGTTGAAGAAACAGTAACTGAAGTTAAGGAAGAAGTTATTCCAGAAGAACCAGTTGAAGAACCAGTTGTTGAAGAAACAGTTACTGAAGTTAAGGAAGAAGTTGTTCCAGAACCAATTGAAGAAGTTAAAGAAGAAGTTGTTGAAGTTCCAAGTGAAAAGCCAGGTAAGAAGAAGTTCATTAAGAGAATTATCAAATACATTACTAGAATTAACCCAGTTACTGGTGAAAAGGAAGTTGTTGAAGAAAAACCAATTGAACAACCAATTGAAGAACCAGTTGTTGAAGAAACAGTAACTGAAGTTAAGGAAGAAGTTATTCCAGAAGAACCAGTTGAAGAACCAGTTGTTGAAGAAACAGTTACTGAAGTTAAGGAAGAAGTTGTTCCAGAAGAACCAATTGAAGAAGTTAAGGAAGAAGTTGTTGAAGTTCCAAGTGAAAAGCCAGGCAAGAAGAAGTTCATTAAGAGAATTATCAAATACATTACTAGAATTAACCCAGTTACTGGTGAAAAGGAAGTTGTTGAAGAAAAACCAATTGAACAACCAATTGAAGAACCAGTTGTTGAAGAAACAGTAACTGAAGTTAAGGAAGAAGTTATTCCAGAAGAACCAGTTGAAGAACCAGTTGTTGAAGAAACAGTTACTGAAGTTAAGGAAGAAGTTGTTCCAGAAGAACCAATTGAAGAAGTTAAGGAAGAAGTTGTTGAAGTTCCAAGTGAAAAGCCAGGCAAGAAGAAGTTCATTAAGAGAATTATCAAATACATTACTAGAATTAACCCAGTTACTGGTGAAAAGGAAGTTGTTGAAGAAAAACCAATTGAACAACCAATTGAAGAACCAGTTGTTGAAGAAACAGTAACTGAAGTTAAGGAAGAAATTGTTCCAGAAGAACCAGTAGAAGAAAAACCAGTTGAAGAAGTTTCTTCTGAACCAAAAGAAGAAGATGTTCCAGAAAAACCAGAAGAACCAAATAAATATGTTGAATTAATTCCAACAGTTATTGAAACTATTGTTAGTCAAGTCAAACCAAATGGACATGAAATTGATGAAGAAAGTAAGAACAAATTAATGACTAAATTCAATAATCTTAAAGATGATGACGAAGAATTAGTTGAAGAAACAACTACTACAACTACTACTACAGAAGTTAAAGAAGAAGTAGTTGAAGTTCCAAGTAATATTCCAGGTAAAAAGAAGTTCATTAAGAGAATTGTTAAATATATTACTAGAATTAATCCAATTACTGGTAAAAAGGAAGTTGTTGACATTTCTTCTGAACCAAAAGAAGAAATTGTTACAGATGAACCAATAGAAGAAAAGACAGTTGAATCAAATACCGAAGTTAAAGAAGAAATTGTAGAAATTCCTACTTCAGAACCAGGTAAGAGAAAATTCGTTAAGAGAATTGTTAAGTATATCTACAGAATTAATCCAGTTAATGGAGAAAAGGAAGTAGTTGCTGAACAAGTTGTTGATGAAAAACCAACTGAAGAACCAATTGAAGAACCAATTGAAGAAAAACCAGTTGAAGAAATTTCTTCTGAACCAAAAGAAGAAGATGTTCAAGAAACAACTACTACAACTACAACTACTACAGAAGTTAAAGAAGAAGTAGTTGAAGTTCCAAGTAATATTCCAGGTAAAAAGAAGTTCATTAAAAGAATTGTTAAATATATTACTAGAATTAATCCAATTACTGGTAAAAAGGAAGTTGTTGACATTTCTTCTGAACCAAAAGAAGAAATTGTTACAGATGAACCAATAGAAGAAAAGACAGTTGAATCAAATACCGAAGTTAAAGAAGAAATTGTAGAAATTCCTACTTCAGAACCAGGTAAGAGAAGATTCGTTAAGAGAATTGTTAAGTATATCTACAGAATTAATCCAGTTAATGGAGAAAAGGAAGTAGTTGCTGAACAAGTTGTTGATGAAAAACCAACTGAAGAACCAGTTGAAGAATCAATTGAAGAACCAATTGAAGAAAAACCAGTTGAAGAAGTTTCTTCTGAACCAAAAGAAGAAAATATTCCAGAAGATGTTGAAGATAGAAAGCCAGGATTCTTTAATGATTACTTCGATAATAATGTTGAAGAAACTATAGAAGAAACTGTAGAAGAAAATAAAGAATCAATTGAAGAAAGTAGAGATGAAACTACTACTACAGAAGTTAAAGAAGAAGTTATTGAAGTTCCAAGTAATATTCCAGGAAAAAAGAAGTTCATTAAGAGAATTGTTAAATATATTACTAGAATTAATCCAATTACTGGTAAAAAGGAAGTTGTTGACATTTCTTCTGAACCAAAAGAAGAAATTGTTACAGATGAACCAATAGAAGAAAAGACAGTTGAATCAAATACCGAAGTTAAAGAAGAAATTGTAGAAATTCCTACTTCAGAACCAGATAAAAGAAAATTCGTTAAGAGAATTGTTAAGTATATCTACAGAATTAATCCAGTTAATGGAGAAAAGGAAGTAGTTGCTGAACAAGTTGTTGATGAAAAACCAACTGAAGAACCAGTTGAAGAATCAATTGAAGAACCAATTGAAGAAAAACCAGTTGAAGAAGTTTCTTCTGAACCAAAGGAAGAAAATGTTCCAGAAAAACCAGAAGAACCAAATAAATATATTGAATTAATTCCAACAGTTATTGAAACTATTGTTAGTCAAGTCAAACCAAATGGACAAGAAATTGATGAAGAAAGTAAGAACAAATTAATGACTAAATTCAATAATCTTAAAGATGATAATGAAGAATTAGTTGAAGAAACAACTACTACAACTACTACTACAGAAGTTAAGGAAGAAGTAGTTGAAGTTCCAAGTAATATTCCAGGTAAAAAGAAGTACATTAAGAGAATTGTTAAATATATTACTAGAATTAATCCAATTACTGGTAAAAAGGAAGTTGTTGACATTTCTTCTGAACCAAAAGAAGAAATTGTTACAGATGAACCAATTGAAGAAAAGACAGTTGAATCAAATACCGAAGTTAAAGAAGAAATTGTAGAAATTCCTACTTCAGAACCAGATAAAAGAAAATTCGTTAAGAGAATTGTTAAGTATATCTACAGAATTAATCCAGTTAATGGAGAAAAGGAAGTAGTTGCTGAACAAGTTGTTGATGAAAAACCAACTGAAGAACCAATTGAAGAACCAATTGAAGAAAAACCAGTTGAAGAAATTTCTTCTGAACCAAAAGAAGAAGATGTTCAAGAAACAACTACTACAACTACAACTACTACAGAAGTTAAAGAAGAAGTAGTTGAAGTTCCAAGTAATATTCCAGGTAAAAAGAAGTTCATTAAAAGAATTGTTAAATATATTACTAGAATTAATCCAATTACTGGTAAAAAGGAAGTTGTTGACATTTCTTCTGAACCAAAAGAAGAAATTGTTACAGATGAACCAATAGAAGAAAAGACAGTTGAATCAAATACCGAAGTTAAAGAAGAAATTGTAGAAATTCCTACTTCAGAACCAGGTAAGAGAAGATTCGTTAAGAGAATTGTTAAGTATATCTACAGAATTAATCCAGTTAATGGAGAAAAGGAAGTAGTTGCTGAACAAGTTGTTGATGAAAAACCAACTGAAGAACCAATTGAAGAACCAATTGAAGAAAAACCAGTTGAAGAAATTTCTTCTGAACCAAAAGAAGAAGATGTTCAAGAAACAACTACTACAACTACAACTACTACAGAAGTTAAAGAAGAAGTAGTTGAAGTTCCAAGTAATATTCCAGGTAAAAAGAAGTTCATTAAAAGAATTGTTAAATATATTACTAGAATTAATCCAATTACTGGTAAAAAGGAAGTTGTTGATATTTCTTCTGAACCAAAAGAAGAAATTGTTACAGATGAACCAATAGAAGAAAAACCAGTTGAAGAAGTTTCTTCTGAACCAAAGGAAGAAAATGTTCCAGAAAAACCAGAAGAACCAAATAAATATATTGAATTAATTCCAACAGTTATTGAAACTATTGTTAGTCAAGTCAAACCAAATGGACAAGAAATTGATGAAGAAAGTAAGAACAAATTAATGACTAAATTCAATAATCTTAAAGATGATAATGAAGAATTAGTTGAAGAAACAACTACTACAACTACTACTACAGAAGTTAAGGAAGAAGTAGTTGAAGTTCCTACTTCAGAACCAGGTAAAAGAAAATTCGTCAAGCGAATTGTTAAGTACATCTACAGAATTAATCCAGTTAATGGAGAAAAGGAAGTAGTTGCTGAACAAATTGTTGATGAAAAACCAGCTGAAGAACCAAATACTACTACAGAAGTTAAAGAAGAAGTAGTTGAAGTACCAAGTAATATACCAGGCAAAAAGAAGTTCATTAAAAGAATTGTTAGATATATTACAAGAATTAATCCAGTTACTGGTGAAAAGGAAGTTATTAAGGAACAAGTTCCTGATAATTCTTCTGAACCTAAGGAAGAAGAAATTACTGAACCAAATACTGAAGTTAAGGAAGAAATTGTTGAAATTCCATCTACCGAACCGGGTAAAAAGAGATTCATAAAGAGAACTGTTAAATATATTTATAGGTATAATCCAATTAGTGGACAAAAAGAAGTAGTTGGCGAACAAGTTATTGGTGAACAACCAGCTGAAGAGAAGAAATCAGTTGAAACTGAAGTTGTAAGAGATCCTGAAACTGATGAAATTATGTATGTAACTAGAAGAGTAGTAACTGAATATATTACTATTGTAGATGATGATGAAGAAGAAAAAATTGCAAAGACTAAAAAAGATTTAGTTGAACCTATTACTGAAGAAAAAGACAATGAAGAAATGTCATATGTAACAAAAGCTGTTGTAACTGAACTTGTTGCTCTTGTAGAAAGCGAAAGTGAAAGTGAAGATGAAGAAAAGAACAAGATTAAGAAATCAAAGAAGGTAAACATTAAAGAAACTGAAGAACAAGAATATGAGAATAATATAAATACACAAAAGAAATCTAGAAAGAGTAAGGATAAATTATTGAGTAAGTGGAAATTAAACTTTAAGAAAGGTAAAAAATCAGGCAAGAAACAAGAAAATGAAAGTAGTAGTATTTTAATGGGAACTCAAACTAAGGAAACAGAAATTATAAAAAGCGAAGAAACTATTGAAATTCCTGAAGTTAAAGGTAAAGCAAGATACATCAAAAGAATTATAAGATATAGAATAAATCCTGTTACTGGTGAAAAAGAAATGATTGAAGAACCTGTTGAACGTGAAACAGAAGAACCTATATCTGCTGTTAAAGAAGAAATTATTGAAGTTCCATCATCAGAGCCTGGTAAAAGAAAATATGTAAAAAGAATTGTTAGAAGTATTTTAAGAGTAAATCCTATCACTGATGAACAAGAAGTTGTAGAAGAAGAACCAGTAGATATTCCAATTGAAGAAATTGATCAATCATTTGTAACTATTAAAGAAGAATTAGTTGAAGTACCTTCAGGAGAAAAGGGCAAAAAGAGATTTGTTAAAAGAATCGTTAGATATATAACAAGAATAAATCCTATCACAGGAGCTATAGAATTAACAAATGAAGGTCAACAAATTCAAAACTCTGTAGTTAATACCAAAGAGGAAGTTGTAGAAGTTCCTTCAGAAGAAGGAATGACTAAGTACACTAGAAAAGTTATAAGATATAAGATAAATCCTCTCACTGGTGAAAAGGAAATGGTTGAAGAACCTGTTGAACATGTTTCAGAAGAACAAATGGTAGCAATTAAAGAAGAAATTGTTGAAGTTCCATCAAATATACCAGGTAAAAGAAGATATGTAAAAAGAATTATAAAGTATATAATAAGAGTTAATCCAATTACTGGAGAGAAAGAAGTATATGAAGAGCAACCAATTGACGAGTTAATTGAACAATTTGATAAACCAATCAGTATTGTAAAAGAAGAAATAGTTGAAGTTCCTTCGGAAGAATTAGGAAAGAAGAAATTTGTTAAGAAAATTATAAGACAAAATATAAAGATAAATCCATATACTGGTGAAAGAGAAATTATTAAAAGAAAGCAAACAAGAAAGTCAGTAATAAATTCAAGTGAAGAAAAAAATTCTAGTATAAGAAGAATTTTGAAGTATAAAATTAATCCAGAAACAGGAGAAAGAGAAATAATTAGTGAACAACAATCCGAATTAAAAGATTATATTACCGAAGATTCTATAATAACTATTCACGAAGAACTAATTGAAGTTCCATCAGATGTAGCTAATAAAAAGAAATACGTTAAAAGAATTATTAGATTCATTACAAAGATAAATCCAATTACAGGTGAAAGAGAAGTCATAGAAGAACAACCAATTGATGAATCTATTGAACAAGAATCTGATGAACCAATTATAATTATAAAAGAAGACATAATTGAAGTTCCATCAGAAGATTTAAAAAGAAAAAGCTTTGTTAAAAGAATTACCAGATATCTTATTAGAATTAACATAGTTACAGGTAAAAAAGAAATAATAAGTAAACAAGAAATTGATGAACCAATTATTAATGTTAAAGAAGAAACTGTAGAATTACCTTCAGAAGAAGTAAGTGCTAGTTATTCTAAAAGAATAACAAGATATAGAGTTAATCCAGTCACAGGAGAAAAAGAAGTAATTGATGAAAGAGATGTTAGCAATGAACAATCAATTAATAAATCAATGGAACAACTTAAATCAATGGAACAAATTACTGATGATTCAGTTGTTTCAGTAAGAGAGGAAGTTGTAGAGGTTCCTTCTGAAGAATTGGGTAAAAGTAAATTTGTCAAAAGGATAATTAAGTATGTTACAAAGATTAATCCAATTACTGGTGAAAAAGAAATTGTTGAAGAAAAACCAATAGAAGAAACTATTGATCAATCTGAAGAACCAGTTACAACGGTTAAGGAAGAAATTGTAAATGTTCCAGATGAACAAGGAAAAGTAAGATTAGTAAAGAGAATTATTAAACAAATATCTAGAGTAAACCCAATAACTGGTGAAAGAGAAATTGTAGGAGAGCAAACATCTGAAGAACCATATGAAGAATTTTCGAGAGAAATTACTAATATTAAAGAAGATATTATTGAAGCTCCATATTCAAAACCGGATAAAAAGAGATTTGTTAAACGAACCGTTAAATATATAACTAGAGTAAATTTAATTACTGGTGAAAGTGAGGTTGTTGGAAAACAACAAATGGAAAAGCCTTTACAACATAACTTAGAAGAACCTTTTACAACAGTTAAAGAAGAAATTATTGAAGTACCTTCTGAAGAAAATAAAAGAAAATTTGTTAAAAGAATAATAAAGTACAGTATCAAAATTGATCCAGTTACTGGAAAAAAGGAAATCATAGATGAACAAATAATTGATGAACCAATTGAAGAATTAAAAACCATTGATTTAAATAGTATAAATTTCTCAAGAACTGAAGATGAATACACAGAAGGTAAATCAATTATTGGTAAGCTTAAGAATTCATTACTTGCTAATCATGATGAATCAAATATAACTGGAAATTTTGATGATATTGAAGAAGAAAGTTACAGTGGAAAAGAATTGATTGATCGTATAAAATCAGCTCTTGTTTTTGATGATGTAGAAAGTAAGGAAGTTTCTGACATGGACATTCAAATTGATCCATCAGTAAGTATGAATGAACATTCTGCATTATATGAACAATCAACCTCAGAAATAAAAAATAACAAAAAAGAATTAATTTATAAGAATTATAAAGATTATGAAAATTATATTGATAATGATAAAAAATTACCAACTATTACAATTAATGATGAAAATGATTCAGTAACATATAAAAATCAATATGAGACTTCATATAATTACAACTCTTTAACTGATCAAAATAACAAAACTATAAACGATGAAAAGTTATTAAAGAGATTATCAGAAGATAATAATGTTGAGAATATAATTGTAGAAAATCAAATAATTGATCAAGATAAAGAATCTATTCCAGTAAAAGAATCAAATGAAAAACGTTATTTAAAGAGAAAATCTGATCAACATTTAACCACTGTTACTACTAACGTTAGAAAAGATGTCGAAAAAATTGAAGATAATATTGAAGAAAATAAGAATAAGAATGTTAAAAGCAAAGTATCAAAAAAACATATGAAAGTAAGAGAAAACATAGAAGATGGAACTTGTTGTGGTGTAAAAAAATCATATTTTGATAACAAGAAAAAACAAAATAGTCATGAAAATGAAACTAAAGAAACTGTAAAGGATTATAGACGTATAAATAAAGACAAAACATCTAACAGCAAATTAAATGACAAAAAGAAATCTTCAAAAAAGAATGATGATTATGATGAGTATACTGTTGAAACTACTACTGTCGTTGAAGGACCAAAGGAATCAAAAGTTAAACCATATTTCGATGATGGTGAAGTTGATGATAAGCAATGCATAATCATGTAGGTTATTTAATATTAATATTATTTTGCTATAAAATTATTTTATTAGTTAAATTAAGGAGGTTTACAAGAAAAAAACTTTATAATATGATTTTATAGTAAAAATAATTTTCAAATAATAATTTATACATTAAGTAATTTTAAATAAATAATATTATTGTCAATTTAATAATATATAATTAAATATTTAATAATAATCATAAATAAAAAAAAAATAAATATAATAAAAAAAAAAAAAAAAAAAATAAAAAAATATTCTTTTTTGTTTAAAATTCAAAGACTTATAATAATAATAATAAAATAATAATACTATTTATATAAATAACATATAACAACATATATATTATATATATATACAATTATTTAATTATTTAAGAAACACTTATAAACAATATAATAATAATAATAATACTAATAATAATAATAATAATAATACTAATAATACTAATAATAATACTAATAATACTAATACTAATACTAATACTAATACTAATAATAATAATAATAATTAATAATAATTGATAATAAATAAATGCATATATATATAAAATATTTATTGTTTAATAATTTCATATAAAGTAATTAATTATATATCAAATACAATAAATAAATAATTAATTAATTTATATAAATAAATATTATAATAAAAATAATTAATTATATATATTATAAATAATTAATTATGGAAATTCATATAAATAAAATAAAATAAATAAATAAAATAAAATAAAATAAAAAAATAAAATAAAAGTAAAGATAAAATAAAATAAAATAAAATAAAATAAAATAAAAATAAAAACAAAAATAAAATAAAAATAAAATAAAAATAAAATAAAAATAAAAGTAAAAATAAAATAAAGTAAAATAAAATAACATTAAATAACATAAAATTAAATAACATAAAAAAATAAAATATAATATAATAAAATATAATAAAATATAATGTAATATAATATAATATATATATATAAAAGATAAAATAGCTATATATTATTTATTATATATATTTATTATATATATATTATATATATATATAAATGAAACTATGTATTTAAGAATAATTAGTAATTATTATTATTATTATTATTATTATTATTAATTGTGATAATAATAAAATATTAAACATAAATAAATATTAATTATTAATTATAATAATTTGGTAGAATAAACATTTGGTAGAATAAAAAAAAATGTGTGGTTGGGTATTTTTATTTTATATAAATTATGGTTAAGTTTGTTATGAGTAATAAATAAATATAATTTTAAATTATTAATAAATGGACATAACATTTCGTTTTTAAACATTTTTACTATTTACTTACATTTTTAAAAAATATATATATATATAAATGTACTAAAATAGTGAATATATTATATTCTTATACAAATATGTTAAAAAAATTTAATATTTGTATCTATAACAAAAGTTATTTTTTTTTCTTTTCCTGTATTTTATTTTTTTATTTATATATTCTTTACTTTCTCTTTATTTGTAACATAGTACCTAAATATTTTATTAATAAATAAAAAATATATATAAACATATCTCTCATAAACTATTTAACTTATTATGAGGGTTATGTTTATAAAATTATTATTTATATATCTTTATTGTGGCTTGTATTTAATATATTGAGAATATCGTATTTGAAATTATATAATAAATATAATTTTTTTATTTATTTTCTTTTTTATTATTATTCTAACATTTTTATTATATATATATTTATTTAATTTGTATTATAAAAAATGTTTATAGTCCAAATTATATTGTGTTTCTTTTTATTGTAAATATTCTTTTTCTTAAAAATATTTTTTTGAGAAAAAAAGTGGTTCTGCTTTTTAAATATATTTAATTAATTTCTTTAATTATTATTACTGTTTTTTTTTTTTTTTTTTTTTTTTTTTTTTTTTTTTTTTTTTTTTTACTTTTGTTAATTATTAATTTATAAATAATTAAAAATAAAATTAAAGAAATAAAATTTATTAAAAGATAGAAAATTGTTTCTATTAAAGGAAAGATAAAGAATAAATTAAAGAACAATATATATAAAGTACAAATAAAACATTTGAATAATTGCAAAAGAAAAAAAAAATTTTTTTTATATATAATTAATAATAATTATTTTAGAAGGAAAAAGAAATACTTTTTTTTTTTTTTTTTTTCAACATTTACTTCCAAAAAATAATTAGAGTTAATTATAAAAATAATAATATATATTAAAAATAAATAAACATTAAAGTTTACAAATTTTTATTTTTATTAAATTGTTATTAATCAAAAATCAAAATTCAAAAATCAAAAAATAAATAAACAAATACACAGACAAACAAACAAACAAACAAACAAATAAGTAAAAAAATCATTTAATTTTATAATAGTAATAATAATCAATATCAATTTTATATAAAAGTAAAAAAAAAAAAAAATTCACTCAAGATGGACGATCCTTTTTATTCTTTATGGAATGGATTAAGAGAAAACATTGAACATTTTATGGATCATGTAGACCAAGGTATTAATTACCAGAAATATATGAAATTATATACGTAAGTATATTTTTCTAATGAAATTGAAAATATTTTATTTTTGTTAAATTTTTTTTCTTTAATAATTTTAATTGTGAAGTAATAATTATTAATTATTATTAAATAATTAAGATTATTTATATTATTATATAAATTAAAAAAAAATATTAATTATTATTAAACAATTAAGATTATTTATATTATTATATAAATTAAAAAAAACAAAATAAAGTTATAAATATAATTCTTTATTTCAATTTAAAAATAATATTAATGATTTTTTAAAATAAAAAATTGAATATAATTGTTTATATATATATATATATAAATAGTGATGTATATAATTATTGTACTGGTGCTACACAAAGCTTTTTTGATTCAAAAAGAGGTAATTTTTTTCTTCAAAAATTAACAATAACAAAAAAATTAAATAAGAATATATTTTTGTTTATTATTTATTTATTAATATATTTATTGAAATTTTTTTATTGTTTATAAATAATATATAAATAAATATATATGTTTAAATATACAAAATGAAATTTATTGTGAATTTATGAAATTCATTTTAATTTTTTATTTTAATAACTTTTTTTTTTTTTTATAAAAAAGATACAACTCAATTAATTGGAGGAAAAATGTACAATGAATTAAAAAGTTTTTTAGAAAGAAGATTGGAAGGCGTATACGATAATTCTAAACAACACAGTGATGAGAATTTATTAAAATATTATTCAGACCAGTGGAAAGATTATACGGTAGCAATGAGAACTATTAATCATATATTCGAATATTTAAATAGAAATTGGATTAAGAGAGAAGTTAGCGAAGGAAGAACTTATATTTACGATGTTTATAATGTAAGTAATAAAACATTTAAAATTAAAAATTTTTAATAATTTTTTATATTTACAATAAATATTTATTAATTTATATATACATTAAAATCTTTGTAAGCTTTCTTTAATAATATGGAAAGAAAAGGTTTTCTTTAACATGAAAGATCTTTTGATAAAATGTCTTCTCCGTCTTATTGAGAAACAACGTCATGGTGAACAAATTCCAGAAGATTTAGTTAAAAATGTTATTGATAGTTATAGTAAGTTATCAAAGGTTATAATACATAAATAAATAAATACATAAATAAATAAATAAATAAATAAATAAATAAATAAATAAATAAATAAATAAACAAACAAACAAACAAACAAATAAATAAATAAATAAATAAATAAATAAATAAATAAATAAATAAATAAATAAATAAACAAACAAACAAACAAACAAATAAATAAATAAATAAATAAATAAATAAATAAATAAATAAATAAATAAATAAATAAACAAACAAACAAACAAACAAACAAATAAATAAATAAATAAATAAATAAATAAATAAATAATTAATTAATTAATTAATAATAATAATAATAATAATAATAATAACAATAATAATAATAATAACAATAATAATAACAACAATAATAATAATAATAATAATAATAATAATAATAATAATAATAATAACAATAACAATAATAATAATAATAATAATAATAATAATAATAATAAAATAGCGCTACTTGGTGAAGAAAAGCTTGATGATAATAATAGTAGAAATGTAGATATCCCAAAAGGTGTTTCATCTTTCAAAATATATGAAGTTTATTTCGAAAAATTATTTATTAAAGCTACTGAAGAATTCTATTTATATGAAAGCCAAAAGTTTATAAATGAAAATAGTATTGTTGATTACATGAAAAAAGTAATTTTTTTTTTTAGTATTAATAAATAAATAAATAAATAAATAAATAAATAAATAAATAACTAAGTAAATAAATTCAATATGTGTATATATAGTAAAATTTTGAGTAATAAAATACTATTACTCTTTATGTAATTATTTTAATCAATTAATATATTAAAATTTAATATTTATAATAAAATAGGCAAAAGCAAGATTAGAAGAAGAAAATCAAAGAGTTGATAAATATTTAAATGAAAGTTCTCGTATACCATTATTAAAGGCATGTAAAGATGTTTTAATTAAAAATCATTTAGAACCAATACAAGATGAATTCACTGAATTATTACAACAAGACAGAGTAGAAGATTTAGAATTATTATATTATTTATTGAAGTATATTCCAAATAGCTTTGATCCTTTATGTACTAAATTTGAAGAATATGTTAAACAACAAGGTTTAGCTTCTATTGAAAAAGTAGCACAAAATCCAGTATCAAAGAGTGGTTCAAGTACACCTGTATCATCAAGAAAAGAAGCTCGTGAGAAGGAAAGTGTCAACCCACAAGCTTATGCTGAAGCTATTTTAGCAGTTAGAAAGAAGTATATAAAGTTAATCCAAAATTCATTTAGCAATGATTCAAAATTTGTAGCTAGTATGGATAAGGCTTGTACAGAATTTATTAACAAAAATAAAATTTGTAATCAAAAAGTTAAAAGTCCTGAATTATTAGCTAGATATTGTGATGCATTATTAAAGAAATCTAACAAGATTGCTGAAAGTAGTGAAATTGAAGAAAGATTAAAAGATATTGTATGTTCAACTTTATTTTCTTTTTTTTTTTTTTTTTAATACATATATATATTTATTTAATAATTTTATTAATATTTATATTTATATTTTTTATATTTATATTAATATTTATATATATTATTTAAAGATCACCATTTTCCAATATATTGAAGATAAAGATGTATTCCAAAAGTTCTACACTAAGATGTTAGCTAAACGTCTTGTTGTTGGTACTAGTGCTAGTGAAGATTTAGAAGAAAGTATGATTTCTAAATTAAAGGAAATTTGTGGTAGCGAATATACTTTAAAATTACAAAAAATGTTCCAAGATATAAATGTTAGTAAAACATTGAATGATGATTATAAGTAAGTATTTATGATGGAGAAATAATGAATATATTAATTATTCAAAAAAGAAAATAATTATAACTAAAATTAATTTACATAAATAAAATTTAATTTAGTAATTTCAAGAGAGAAAATGATATTAGTAGCGCTCAAGATTTCTATATTATGGTTTTGAGTACTAATTGTTGGCCATTACATCCACCAACATCACCATTTACAGTTCCACCAGAAGTAAGATATTAATTATTATTATAATGTTATTGTTTATCTTAATAATAATTTAATATATTTTTTATTTATTGAATGTAATAAATTAATTATTATAGTTGGAAAAACAAATTAATAGTTTCCAAGTCTTTTATCAAAAGAATCATAATGGTCGTAAATTAACTTGGTTATTCCATTTATGTAAAGGCGAATTAAAGACACGTTTCTATGATAAAAGCTATATTTTCCAAGTATGTAAAAATTATATTCAAATATTTATTTATTTAACATTTATTTATTTATTTATTTATTATTTATGCTATATTTATTTCAAATATTTATTTATTATTTATGCTATATTTATTTCAAATATTAATTTCAAATATTTATTTATTACAATAACAATAGGTAACTATTTATCAAATGGCTATTCTCTTATCTTATAATAAAGCTGATTCTTATACATTAAGTGAATTAGAAGATCAAACTGGTTTAAATAAAGAAGTCATTTTAGGTCAATTAAATATTTTATGTAAAGCTAAAGTATTTTTACTTAAATCATCGTAAGTATTATTATTATATAATTGTTTATATATATAGTTAGTTTATATTTTTATTCTTATTTTATTATAATATATATTAAATAATAATTATATTTAATTATTTATTTATTTATTTAGTTCATCTGGTGAAAAAACATATGTATATAATCCAAACTTTAAGTTTAAGAAAATAAGAGTTCCATTAAATGCTACAGTTAGAAGTGAACAACAGGCAGAAAATGAAGAAACCAGAAAGGCAATTGAAAATGATCGTAGTTTCTTAATTCAGGTAATTTAAAAAATAAAATAATATAATAATATTAAAAAATTAAACATAATTTATTATTTATTAATTTATTATTATTATTATTATTATTATTATTTATAATGTATCATTAATTATAGGCTGCAATTGTTCGAATTATGAAGACTCGTAAAACATTGAAGCATGTGGCTTTAATGGATGAGGTTATTTCACAATTAAAAAATAGATTCAAGCCTCGTGTTTCTGATATTAAAAAGAATATTGATTATTTATTAGATAAAGAATATATTGAAAGAAAAGAAGGTGAAAAAGATACCTACAACTATCTAGCATAGATATATATGTATATAAATCTATCATTCACCTATTTTTTTTTTTTTTTAAAAAAATAATTTTATCATAATAATATAATTATTAAATTCATAATTCAGTTTTTTTTTTTTTTTTTTTTTCTTTTTTTTTTTATAATTATTTTTTCTTATGATACAATTAAAATAAAATAAAATAAAATAAAAAAAAAAAAAAAAAAAAAAAAAAAAAAAAAAAAAAAAAAAAAAAAAAAAAAATAATGATAATGTTAAAATAAGATATTAAAGTAAAAAAACAATATCAATTAATCAAATTATTAAATATTTATAATATATAATATTAGAATTATTTCAAAAAAAAAAAAGAAAAAAAAAAAAAAAAAAAAAAAAAAAAAAATAAAATGAAATAATAAAAAAAAAAAAAATAAAAATAATAAACAAAAAATAATAAAAAAAAATAAATAAAAAAATATTAATATATATAAAAACAAACATAAAAAAAAAAAATAATAAATAAATAAAATAAATATTAAAAATTAAAAAAAAAAAAAAAAAAAAAAAAAAAAAAAAATGAAGTAAACACATAATTAAATAAAAATGATAAAATAATAATAGTAATAATAATAATATATATTGTTATTATGATTTATTTATTTATTTATTTATTTATTTATTTATTTATTTATGTAAATTCTAATATAATAATAATTAATTATATTTTACTTATAAAGAGAGTATATACATATAGAAAAACAAGGTGTTTATGAAATAATAAAAAAATAATAAATAATAGATGTTAAAGTATGATTAAATTTTTTTGTTAAATATCCTATTATATACTTATTTAAATCTACATATACCTTTATAAAAAAAAAAAAATTTTTTTTTGTTATTATTGTTATCATCATATAACTATATAATATAATAATATATATATAAATATATATATATATAAAAACAAAATTATAAATTATTTAAAAATATATTATTTTTTATTTATCTATTTTTTATTTTAATATTATTTTATTTTATTTTATTTTATTTTATTTTATTTAATTTTATTACTTTTTACTTTCACTACTTTTAATTTTTTATTTTTTTTTTTTATTTTTATTTTTTTTTATTTTTATATATTTTATATTTACATTTTAAATTTTATATTTTTATTTTAATTCTATTTTTCTTCATTTATATTGAATTTTTTTTTTTTTTTTTTTATATTATTATTATAAATTATTATTAATCGAATGAATATAATTAATTAAATTTTGAATTAAATCTATTGACACGTTATTAGTAAATTCTGTTTTTGAAGGTTTAAAGTTAGTTAAGGATTGGTGATTTGAAGAAGAAATAGTGGTAGGTGATGAATACTTTACAGAATGAGATGAATTTAAAATATTTGAATTTTCTTTAATTTCATCCATTGTAAAAATTTCTTGTTCTAAAGATGTATTTTCAAATAACTCTAAAAATGACGCTGGTTTTTGATAATTTACTATTTCTATTGAAGGTTCTTCTGAATTTCTAAGGAAAGAATATTTATTTATTAATTTCTTTTCTTTATTATTAAAAGCTTCCGATCCTCTTTGACTTAATGCTAAATGAGCTGCTTCTTGAATAGCACGACTAATACCACCAATTTTATCCACTAATCCATTTGTAGTTGCATCAAAACCAGTCCATATTTGTCCTCCAGCAACTTCATCAACTTTACGTGTATCCATTTTTCTTCCATCCATAACACGTTTTTTAAACAATTCATAAGCTTCATTAACATGTTTAATGAATTTTTCTAAATGAGGGCCGGATAATTCATTAAAAATAGAATAATACTTAGTACCTTCAGTAATGTGGATTTCATCTAAAGTAATTCCCCATTTCTTTAATTGTTGTTTAGAAATTACAGGTTTAACTGAAGCTACACCAATTGATCCTGTAATAGTACCAGGTGAAGCAAGAATTTTATCACAACCAGAAGCAATATAATAAGCTATAATATTAAAAATTATATATATAGTGTTTGTTAAAATTATTATTCACAAGTAATAAATTAACAAATATATATAACTAAACTATTTACAACAGTAAATTAAAATAATTAGAAATAAATTAAAAATATATTAAAATTATACCTCCGGATGCAGCAACATTTCCAAAACTAGCAACAATTGGTTTTTTACATTCTTGCTTCACAAAATTTATAGCTTCCCATATGGCATCGGATGGTCCAAAGTCACCACCATTAGAATCTTTAATTCATATGTATATGATTTATATTAAAATTCAATTTATGTTAAAAACCACAATTAAATAATAAAACTATAATTAAATAATCTATTATTATTTCTTTTCATATTTTATGAGTATTGGTAATACCTATTCTTAAAACAATAGCTTCTGTATTTTTATCATAACCAGCTTTCATTAATGATTTTATAATATCCTCTGTACAACTACTGTTAATATCATCATTAATATTAATAAGACTAACACCAACATGATTTGGTACAGGTTTAATTTCAGCTAATTTTAATATTTTCTTTTTCTCATGATGAATTTCTTTTGATCTTCAATACATATTCATAATTATTTTTATTAATAAAATAGAAAAATAATAAATTATAATAAAAATAAAAATAAAAATAAAAATAAATAATTACTAATTAAAAATATTGTATATATTATTTAATACTATTAATATTCCATTATT
The DNA here is from genome assembly GCA_002104895.1 of Anaeromyces robustus. NCBI lineage: Eukaryota > Fungi > Neocallimastigomycota > Neocallimastigomycetes > Neocallimastigales > Neocallimastigaceae > Anaeromyces > Anaeromyces robustus. The sequence continues at coordinate 47,874 of MCFG01000224.1, read as the reverse complement.
TATATAGAAAGTTTACCTGGTATTATGATATTTTGAAAATATTATTATTTTATCACTTCCTTCTTTCTTTAAATTGGTTATAATACTTCTTTTATAATTAAGACTATCAATTAGTCCTAACTCTATAGCTTCATTCGCTGTATATGGTCCTTGATTAATTAATTCAATTACTTTTTCAGTATTATCATCAATTGATTTAGAAGAACTTAATAAACTTATTAATAAATTAGAATTTTTCAATATTTTGAGTTTATTTAATGTTTTTTCTCTTCCTTTTGCTATTCCTTCAGCTAATTGATGTGTAAGATTTGAATAAACTTGTACAAGATTTTTTCTTTGAGAGTTGTTATATTCAGTTGAAGTTAAATAACTGAATGAATTTTTATATTCATTTCTAATATGAGATTGTGTGTGTATACCAAATTTCTCTAATAATAATTTAAAAAACTTTTATTATTTATATTTATTAGTTAATTATATTATAAAAGAATGATTAAGAAAAAATAATAATATACCGCTTTATTCATATGTTATTAAAAAAACTTACTGGTTGTACAGTTCCATAACCAGTTAATGGAATTATTCCCGCTGGTTCCATACTAATTTTATCAAATGAAGAAGCTAAAAAGTACTGCTCTTGTGAATCTTTATATATTAATTATTATTATTAAAAAATATAATTAATAATCATAAGAATAATGATGATAATAAAAATTATATATATATATAATATAATAAATGAAATGTTTATCATAGGAATAAGATAATAATAAAAATTATATATATATATATAATATAATAAATGAAATGTTTACCAAAGGTATCTGTCAATGCCAACATTTTGAAATTGTTATTCAATTTTTTCATTTTAATTTCTTTTAATTCGTCTAATGCATGTTTAATTTCTTGTAGCTTTTTTTAAATATTCATAAAAAAACATACATAAAGAAAAAAAAAGATAATAAATAAATAAATAAATAAATAAATAAATAAATAAATAAATAAATAAATAAATAAATAAATAAATAAATAAATAAATAAATAAATAAATAAATAAATAAATAAATAAATAAATAAATAAATAAATAAATAAATAAATAAATAAATAAATAAATAAATAAATAAATAAATAAATAAATAAACTTTTTATTTTATTTTATTTTTTTTAAAACATAATTATTAAAATATATATTTTGCTTACTTGGGCAAAACCTAATTTTGAATTTACTGTTAATTCATTAATAGTACTTAAGTCTGCTATAAAACCTATTACAATTATTTTGTTAATTGATAATTCATTCAAGTATATTTAATTATATATTTATGTTTTTTATTGAAAATGGAATCTTCCATAATGAAATTTAAAATACCTGTAATTCTATCATCATTTTTAATTTCTTCAATTGTTTGGATAATATCCAAGAAAGTCATTACATCATTTTTTTTTCCGTTTAATAAATGTGTCAATCTTAAGCCATCATCATCGATTATTGTTTTCTGTTAATAACATATAAATATGCTTATAAATAAATAATGAAATATATTTAATAATTATATATTTAATATTAAAAAATGTACATTAACATTCCAGTAAACAGTTGAATTTGATTTAATTGTTATAGACTTATTATACTTTCGCCATTGTCTATATGATTGTACTCCTGTATATAATAATATTGAACTTAAAAAAAGTTTTTTAAAAGGGGGTAGAACTACTGAATTGGAAGAATAAATTTTTGAATACACTAAATTCGGTTTTCTTTCATATAATAAATTATTATTATTGAAATTACTTCTTAATGAAATAGTATTTTGTTTATTATGGTTTTCTTGAAACATTTTTTTTATATACAATTTTTTTTTTTATTATTCTTTTTTTTGATTAATTATTTACTTAATATTTTCTTCAAGATTTATCTTATTTCATTTATTTTTTTTTAATTACTTTTTATTATTCCTTATATTATTTTATATATATATTTTTTAGTAATATTTATTCTATATAATATAAATTAATAGTTTTAAATGAATAAATTAATTTTATATTATTATTCTTATTTGTATTTTTTTAATGTTATCATTTATACAATATTATTATATATATTATAAATAGTAAAAATAATACTTTCAATATAAATTATTATATTAAAATGATAAATATTATTTTTTTCAATTTTTTTCGTTTTTTATTTATTTATTTATTTATTTTTTCTTAATTTGTTTACATTTATTTTTTTTTTCTTTTTTTTTTTTTTTTTTTTTTTTTTTTTTTTTTTTTTTTTAAAAAATATTATTATTTTTTATTTTTTTTATTTTTTTTTTAAAATTTAAATTTAAAATTTTAAAATTTTAAATTATATGACTTAAAAAAAAAAAAAAGATAAGCAGTAAACTATTTTTTTCTATTCATTTTATAAAACATATGTTAAAATTTTTTTAATTTATTTTTAATTTATTTATTTATTTATTTATCTATCTATTTATTTATTTATTTATCTATTTATTTATTTATTTATTTATTTATCTATTTATTTATTTATCTATTTATTTATTTTAAGTTTTATTTATAATCCACCATTTACTTTTTTTTAATTTAAAAAAAAAAAAAAAAAAAAAAAAAAAAAAAAAGTAATAAGTTTTCATAAACAATATTTTATATTTTATATTTTATATTTTATATGAAAAATTGTAATTAAAATAGATTTTTTCGTTATTGAATAAAATAACAATTATTTCACTACTTTATACACAAAATTTTTGGTTTATTTTATTTTATTTTATTTTATTTTATTTTTATTTTTATTATTTTTTTTTCATTTTATTATACTTTTTTTATTTATTTTATTATTTTGTATTAATTCTTTTTTAATAAAGCTATTTATTTTTAAATAGTTAATTTGAGAAAAAATTTAATATTCATTATTAATAATTTCCATTTTAAATACTAAATAATTATATTAATTTGTTATGAATTAGGTTTTTTTATAATTCTTTTTTTCTTAAATTAAAATACATAAAAGTTTAAGCGGCAGTTCCTTTATCAATAGAATTTCTTTTAAGTTCTCTCTTATGAACTTCATGAATTAAATCTTTTTCAATAGACTTCTTTTTCTATATTTATTAAATAATATTATAGTATTAGTAACTTGTCTTTTTTATTGTTTAAAAATAAAAAAAAAACTATTATAATTATAAATTTATATATACTGTTTTATCCATTTCCGTTAAGTTATCAACAGAATGAGCAAGTTCTCTTCTTTTTCTAAATTCATATAATAAAATTATTAATAATAAATAGAAAATAACAAAAACGAATACAAAATAAAACTATTTAATAATTTACTGTTCATTATCTTCTTCTTTATTTGCAATATTAGAATTAATAATTCTTAACATAGTTGATTCTTGATTAGCTTTCTTTTCAAGAACAATTCTACGATTTCTATAAGAAAAAATTCAGTAAAATAATCATAATATTAATTAAAAATATCATTCATTTTTATAATTATAATTAATAATATTTACCTTTCTTCCTCTGAAGCCTTTATTTTTTTTTTTAAAAAACAAAGTGAAAAAATTTAATGTCATATAAAATAAATACTATAGTATTAATTTGCATTTATTATTAACTTACATCAATTGCATCTTTAATATTTTTTTCTCTAACAAGCTTTTCTTGAACAAGAGTTTTTAAGTTTTCTTGTTCCATATCAATGTTTTCCTATTAATTAAAATAATCATATTAATTTATATTAATATATTGATAATAAAGAATTTATATTAAATGTATATTAATTTTTAATTCATACATTATCGTATTCCATTTTTTTTTCTTTGGTATTTTAATAATATATAGTTGTAAAATTTATTTATAAAGGAATGAAAAATTAGAATAATTTTTTAAAAAGAGGAGTAAAGTAGTAAAGTATTATAACGAAATGAAAGATTAATATTTTAAAAAAATGAAAGTAAAAAAAAAAAAAGTATTGTTTAAATTATATAAATAAATAATAAAAAAAAAATAAAAAAAATTAAAATTTTTATATTTCTGGATTATTAATTTTATATATTTAGCTCATTTTTTTTTAATTTAAAAAAGTTTAAAGTTAATATTTATGTACAAATGAAAAATATGTGAATATTAAGGGAGTTGACACCAAAATGGTAAGCCTGGAATTTAATTCCGATACATCCATGTGTAATATCACATGATAAGTCTATATAAAAGAAAAACAAAAAAAAAAGTTTATTATTGAAAGACTAATAATGTGATTAACAAACTTTTTTTTTTTTTTTTTTTATTATTATTAAATAACAATAAAAATTCTTTTATCATTATTAATAATATTACTTAGCAATAAATATATGAATTTTTACATATATATTATTAAAAAAAAAAAAAAAAAAAAAAAAAAAATTAAAATTTTATTATGAATATTTCACAATAATTATTAATATAATTATTAATAATAATAAAATTTAATAAATAGTACTAGTTTATTATATATATATTTTAAAATTTTATTTTATTTTCAAAAAGAAATAAAATATTACATTATATATATATAAAGATTTAAGCTTTGTGTGGATCATTTAACTTATATGTTTATAAGGAAACTCATTTATGTAATAGAAAAAAAGTATTTTATAATTTAATAAAAAATTTTAATAATATATATTTCAATTCTATTATTTATATTATAGCAAAAATAATATTAAAAATAAAAAAGAAAAATAAAATCATGCATTAGTTAATGATGTAGTTTGATTATTCATGTAAAATTCATTTTCATTTTCATTTTTTTTACTATATATTCCATCTGGTCTTTTTTCTTCTTCTGCAATAAAGTTTAATACTTCTTCTACGAAATCTTTATTTTTTCCTGATTCTTTATATTTAATACCTCTTTTAATAGCTTCATTAAATGCTGATACAACATTAGTTCCGTCACTCGCTGAAACTATAAATAACATAATAATTAATATAATATATAATAAGTTTATATTAGAAATTTTTATTTGTTCTATTTTTTTTAATATTATTTTATATAAAAATTGTTCGAAATATATTTTTAGATCTTTAATATATTTACCAAAGTATAGAGGTAAATCTTCAGCTTCTCCTTTTTTTTTTCTTTCTACAAATCCATATTTTTTTCTTGCTCTCTCTGGTTCAGCATCAACTTTATTAGCTATAACGACTACAGGAATATTATTTCTATATTTCATTAATTCATCATACCAATGTTGAAGATTTTTATATGTAATTTTTCTAGTTAAATCAAAACATAATATACAAACATGTGCCATATGATAATAAGAAGGATGCATAGATTGGAATCTTTCTTGTCCTGCTGTGTCCCAAAATTCAACCGAAATAGGAGGAGCTTTAGGATTTAGTGGATGTGGACAGGTATGACGATAAAGTGTTAACGCGTAGGTAGATAATTGGTATGGTATGTAATCATTTAAAAGATATCTTTCAATTAATTTTGACTTTCCAACTGCTGAATCTCCTAATAATATTACTTTTAAATCACATGGTTTATGAGATGATTCATTATTAGTTGTTGGAAAATCTGTAGCTGTTGTAGCCATTTTAAATTTTTTTTTTTTTTTTTTTTTTTTTTTTTTTTTTTTTTTTTTTTTTTAGCTTAATGCTTATTTAGTCTGTTTATAAATTTAAGTATTTTTTGTTTAGTTTATGGTATATATAACAATTATTGATTATAGTTTAAAAAAAAAAGAGAAAAAAAGAAGAAAAGAAAAAAAATAAAAGAAATCAAAAAATTAAAGAAATTTACTTAATTTAATATGTTCAAATAAACGATATGAAGTTTATTTAATATTGAGTAAAAAATTACAAATTTTATTTACTATCATTAATGTTTTTAAATATTAAATATGTATTTTTCTAGTATAAACAATTGAAATTATGATTTGATATTATGTATTATTTTTATAATATTAATATATAATATAATTATTATATTATTTATTATAAATTATATTTTTTTATTACAATTTAACTTTTTTTATTTTATTAATTTTTTACTTTATAAAATTTGAAAAAATTAATAAAATTAAAAATTTTATATCGATTTCTATTTAATATAAATTTTATATATAAAATATTTTATTAAAATTCATTACATATTTTATATTTATATTATTTAAAGAGTGTAGTTCATTCTTTTTGTTTCTTTTCTTTCTTTCTTTTTCCATATTCATTATTAATATCATATAATAAATGAAATAATGAGTGAAAATAAATTAACGAATAAATCATATATGGATAATGAGAAAACTGATTCATATTCAGATTTAATTAATAAAAATAATCCAAAAATAATTGGAAGTAATATAGAAAATCTATTGTGGGGTTTTAATCCAAATGAATTGTTAAATGAAATTACATTTCCAAATGAAAAAGAAGAATTTCTTATTAGAAGAGTAAAAAGAATAAGAGATTTAGCTGTAAAAAGTATAACTCTTTCTGAAAATGAATTATCAATTTTTTTAGAATGTTTTAAAAAAAAGATATATTACCCAATTCTAGATTTTATAAATACTCCTGAATATTCAAATTATAAAAATAATCCCAATAGTAATGCATTATCAGTTGTCATTGATTTTTGTAATAATTTAAATGTTACAATAGATTTTATTAAAACTTTTGAGGAAATTTATAATTCAATATGTAATAAAGAAAAAACATCAACATTGAAAAATGAGAAGCGTAACGGTACACCTCAAGAATTAGATGACATGTTTAATTCTGAAAAACAATTACTAATTTTTCTTTCAAGATCAGCTGCTTCAATTACTATTCAATCTTTTTGGCGTATGTATATTACTCGAAAAAAATACTTTTTAGTAATGTATGGAGAATTGTCTTATGTAACAAATACAAATTCAACTGAAAGAAACCCTCATATGCAATATCTACCATCGGTTGATGATCTTTCTGTTCAAGTATTTTTTCATATTCTAATAATTAATAAAAGTTAATAGAAAAAAACTTTTTACAAAAAATATTTAAAAAAAATTCATTATTATAATAAAAAAATTATAGGAACAATTAATTCAAAAGTATAGAATATTTTGTTCATATTATGAAAATAAAGGTTATTTACCACCTGATTTTCCACAATATTGTGCAGTATTAATTCAAAAGAATTTTAAAAGATATTTATGCCAAACTTATTACAAGAAATTAAAATCACTTGTAATTATTAATTTATTTTTTTTTATATCATTATAATATTATCTTATCAAACAATAATTAATATGTTATATAAATATATATGATAATTACTATTTATAAAAGCCGGAAGATATTCGAAATAATTTACTTCAGAACTTAAATAATAATCATAATTTTAATATTAATATCAATAAAATTATTAATATTTATGCTTCAATGATTCAGAAAGCTTGGAGGAGTTATTATGTATAATAATTATTTTTAAATTACCTATTAAAATATATAAATATTTATTATGTTTAACTTATTTTTATTATTTTCATATTGTCTATAAATATTAAAGAATAGAAAAATATTCAAATTTTATAAATACTTAATTCGATATAGAGAAAATGGTAATCCATGTAGACTTTTAAAATATATTAATCCACTTGAAGCTCAATTAATTGATTCATCTTTTAAGGCTCATATACGTTTTCGATTAGGAGGAGTAAAAATATTTTGCTGTATTTTATTTTTTTTATTTTATTTTATTTTATTTTTATTATATTATTACTTATTTTATATTATAAATTTCATTTATATATAATACAGTATAGTTTTCCTCCAATCATTTATTATAAAATTTATATCCATAAATCTTTAATTGATATAAATTCTTTCAGTCCTAGAGATTATACAAAAATTGAAAAACCTTCACCTCATCAATTATTTTGTAATGATAAACCATTACCTGACAATTCTACCAGTAATATTAATATTCAAAATTTAATTATATATTATACATTGAGTAAAATATATTGTTATATTAATAACAATTATAAAAAATATTTACTTTTATAAAAAAAAAATTAATTCTTATAAAAGCTGGCTGGTATACAAGAGTTGAAAATAATGGATGGAGGCCAATTGCTGATAGTGTAAATAAACGAATAATAATTATATATTATACATTTATAATAAAATGATTAATAATGATAAATGATATAAATTAATAATGATATATATATATTTACTTTTTTTTTCCTTTCTTATGTTTTATTGATATATAATAATATTGTTTTTTTAAAGTTTAAATCCGATATTTATGGTATGGATGAAATTGAATTTGAAACAACTAAAAAAACAGTACAATTTCATCATTTACCTTTAAAAAGAAAAGAAGATGTAATTATTCAAAAGAAAAAAAAAAAGATAGAATGGCTAAGAAAAATGTAAATATATATATATATATATATAACTTTTTTCATATATACTATTAATTTAATATATATTTATTATAATATAATGAATTATATATATTAGTTATCAAATAGAAAAAAATAAAGAATATAATAACATAAATGATGATACCATTTTAGATGAATATCAACAAGAAGAAAATGATTTTAATTTAATAAAAGAATGGTCAGATAAATTAAAATTTGAAGATTATGTTGTAAATTGGAAAAAATTAGCAACAACAGATCGAACTGAAAAATTCAATAATTACAATATAATCAAAAAAATTTCATCTCAGGATAAAAATTACCATAAAGTTCAAAAAATTCAAGAAAAAATTATAAATAATAATAAAAAGGATGATAATACAGAGCCTATTAAAGATGAAAAAACAGAATTTGATGAAAATATAAATAAATTAAATGATATAAATATAAAAACAATTGAAAATAAAAGTATAGGTAATATATTAATAATAAATAAATAAATTTTTAATTTTTTCTTTTTATTAATATAATATACATCTTTTTTATTATATTATATCAATTAAAAGCGAGTTCAAGAATTCAATCAGCATCAACAATTCAATCTATTAGTGATTTTATCTTTTAATAACATTCACTTTCCTAGAAATATATATATCTAAAATATTTATAAAACTATTTTTTATATTTATAGAATTTTTGATATAGTATTCAAGTTTTAAGGAATTAAATATCTTTAAATAATATATATGATACATATATATAATATACTGAACTTACTATTATAAACACATAACTATTATTTATTAATATATTTATTTTACCAATAATAAAGTAAAATAAAATCAATTTTTTAAAAAAAATGATAATAATAATTAAAAAAGATATTAAAACTAATTAAATAAATAATAAAATAATAATGAATAGAAAACTCAAAAAACACTTAATATTATCATAATAAGTAATAAATAAATTATTTATTTTTAAAATATTTTTCATATTTGTTTTAATAATCTTATTTTATATGTTTTTATAACCTATTTATTAATTTTTATATATAAACTATCATATATTTTGATAAATATATATATTATTATTAATATAGATACATTTTCTATGATAAATACAGATAGTAAATAATAATTGCTATTAAATTAAATAAAGATTAAATAAAAATAAGAAAAAAATTATTTTCTTCTCTTTTTTTTTTTATTTTTTATTTCTTTTTTGAATTTTTATGACCTTTTTTTGCTCCTTTACTCTGCATCTTCTTTAATAATATTGCCAATAATTTCATAGTTTCTTCATATTCATCTTCTTTTATTTCATCTGAACTATAGCAAGCGTGTTCATAATTATTTACATAACATAAACCTATATCTCTATTAATTAATTTGTTATTTGCTAAAATATTGATATATTGACGAATTGTCATATAAGGTTCTCTAACTAATTGACCATTAAATTTTAAAACAGTTGATTCTATTATTTATATAATATATAAATAAAATAAAATAGTTATTATATGTATATTACTAGTATTGGTATTATTTACTATTATTTAAATATGTTTTATTATACAATGCTTAATATTTTATATAAGAATTGAGTTAATAATATATATAATTATTACCTAATAAAGATGATGACTGTACAATGGCTGTTTGAAAATGAATATTTTCATACATGGTACCTTTTATTATTATTATAATTATTATTAATACAATTAAATAATAATATTCATAACTTTTTTTATTTTTTTTTAAAAATTATATAAAAAAAAATAATAATAGTAATAATAGTTTATATTTATATTCATATACCTTTTCTACCCCAACCTCTTGGGGGAATTGATTCAGGAAGAGGAACAGCAGATGATGATATATCTGATGCTTTATTTAATTCACATCCAATTTTTTCATATGCTTTCTAAATATATTTTATAATAACAAAATGATTATAATTGAAATTATTATTAATAATTCTTTACTTATTTTTTGTATAATTTTAGTTTTAGATTTAATTTTAGTTTTTTTTTTTTTTTTTTTTTTTTTATTCATTTAGTTATTTACTTTCTTATAGTTTTTATATAAATTTCTAAATATATCTATATATATATAATATTATTTTGTGAATTACTTTTGGAATATCAATTTGTTCTATTGGTAAATAATTTGAAGGTATTGTAGAAATATATCCTATAACTGTAAAATTTCTTATACCAACTGTTATAAAATATATTAAACACTATTATAATTATATAGATAACATTTAAAAGTTTATATTTATAATTAGTATTCTAAAATATGTACATTTGTTAAATAATTAAAATATTATAATAATAAAAAGAAAAAGGTATAGAAATTATAATTTAACAATAATTACATAAAAAATGTAATAATAAATTTGGAAAATATTTTAAAATATTATAATAATATTAAAATATTATAATAATAATAAAAAATAAAAGATATAAAAATTATAATTTAACAATAATTACATAAAAATGTAATAATAAATTTATAAAATATTAATATTAAATAAAAAAGTTGTTTTTTTCTTCATTTATTTTACCAATAGAACAACATTAAGACCCACAGAAACTAAATACCAAGGATAACGATTGAAATAAATTCTTAAAGCTATATCTGCTAAAACATATACGATTGCTACAGTAAGAATAATACTATAAAATAAATACAAAAATCTTGAAGATAAAGACCATTTACTTTTAATCTTTTTTATTCTATTTTTTTTAGTTTTTATTTTTTTTGTAGATGGTATTGTTTCTTCATATTCTTCATATTCCATTTTTTTTTTTTTTTTAATTTTTATTTTTTTACTTTTTTTATTATATAATAATAATTTCCTTTTTTTTTTTTTTAATAGTTTACAAAATTGATGAATAAAAATAAAAAAGATACAATGAAAAAAAAAAAAAAATTTTTTTTATAATTTTATTTTATTACACTTTTATTTAAATTTTAAAAAAATTATTTTAAAATTTTATTTATTATTTTTTTATTATATATATAATTGATTATATTTTTTATCATAGTATTATTTAATTATTTATTTATTTTTTTTTTAAATTATTTTATTTTTTTTTTTTAATTAATAATATATCAATATATAAGGTTTAAGGTTTTTTATTGATAATACATATAAATAAATGATTAAAAAAATATATATATTAAAAATATTTCAAAATTAATATTTATTATTATACATTTATTAATCATTATTAATTATTATTATTATTATTATTATTATTATTATTATTGTTATTATTATTATTTTTTTTTCTAGTATTTATCTTTTATTAATTTAAATAGATTTATTTTTTAAAAAATAACTTCAAAGTCATAATCTATTAAATAAAAATATATTAATAATAAAATTATATATATATTATAAATAGATATAGTTAATTTTAAAGCATAAATATTTATAATTAATAATAATTATATAAATCCTTTATAAAAATTATTTAAATGTTTATGATGGTGAAATAATAATATTTAGAATTCTTACTTTAAATGGCTTTATAGTTAAATTACAAGAATTTTCTTTCCATTCAACTTCTTGTATAATTTCTTCCAAACCATTACATACATAGCATTTTTTGACGGGAAGTTCACTTTTAAATATTTTAATTATTTAATATATATTAATATATATTAATATTAAACATAATATTAAAAACATTAATAATATATAAAAAGATATATTTGGTACCTGAATAACTTAAATTGAGTAGTTCCTCCATAAGCTTCATATAAACGTACAACAATTGCATTTTCTGTAATTTTTTCATTTTCAGCATATTTGATTGTATCAATAATAACATTTTTCTTATCATTAATCTTGAATAATTGAAAGGAATTGTCCATTTCCATTTCCTCAATATATCTTTATAAAAGAAATAAGTATAAATTAATATAATAAAAATAATATATGTTTATAAAAGAATACAAAAAAAAAAAAAAAAAAAATAGAAAAAAACCTTGGAATTAATGGAACATTAAATTTGTATCCTTCTTCTACTATATTTGATGTATAGAAGCTACCAATATGTGGTAATAAAGCATATTTGAAATTATGAGTTCCTAATTAGAATAAAATAATAATAATAATAATAATTATACATATATATATATATATATTAATAGAATAATTATTATAAAAGTAATAAAATAATAAAATTCATTAAAAAAAAATAATGAAATAAAAAACAATATTACATATCTAATATATAATATATATAATATATATGTTATATTATATAAAGATATATTTACCAATATCACAATTATCATCTGGAGCTTTTGGACTTCTAAGAAGAGAAAGTCTTATTGTTTTTTCATGAATAGCATAGCCATATTTAGAATCATTTAATAAACTAACACCATAACTATATTCTGAAAGATCAGCAAATTTGTGTCCACAAACTTCAAATTTTGCTAAATATATGTATAGTGACGTGACAAAAAATAATAATTAATTAATTAATTAATTAATTAATAATAATAATTATAAAGAAAAATTAAAAATATACCCATATCCCATGAAGTATTATAGTGTGTTGGTCTTTTAACGTAACCGAAAGCAGTTTCATATGTAGCAGTATCACATAAAATATCAACAGAAAATTCGACTTTCTATTTATATTAATATTTTTTAAAATAGATGGATTAAAAAATATCAATGTAAATGATCATAAATATTTTTATTATTTTTATTATTATTATTATTATTATCATTATTATTATTATTATTATTATTATCATTATTATTATTATTATTATTATATATATATATATATATATATATATATATATAATGTATATGATTTACCAAAAATTTATGACTTTCATTCCATTCAACTTCCGTTTCAAAATCAATTCGTTTACTTATTGGTGTTAAATAAATAATTTGTTTAATATTACTTTGTTCTGATATTTTAATTCTTATTTCTAATGCAACTCTTAATGGTCCTTCTTCAATTATCTTTAATAAAAAGTTGATATATATTAATAAAATAAAATCTTTATATATATTATAAAAAATACTTGTTCCATACCTTAACGTTTCCATTAGTAATATCCGATCCTTTTTCTAAATGATAAATTTCTATTATAATAATAATTAATAATTAATACTTTTTGTAATAAATATCAATAAATTATATACTTACCAACATCCCTTTTATTTCATATATAAATATATATAGCAATTAAAATATTTATATAAATATAAATATTTTTATATATATGTATTTTAATATATTTTAAAATGTTATATTTAATATAAAATATATAATAAATTTTTAAAATACCATGCATCCCAGTAAAGTGGCTTTATTAAATTATAATTTTTCATATGTTATTTATATAACATAACAAATATAATAAGTAATTATAATAAAACAATATTATATATATATAATATTATATGTTTTCTTACAGCGTCATCGTAAATTTTGAATTGATTTCCTTTAGCGTTTTCTAATATTAATTCACGACTATATATATAGATATACAAATATACAAAAAAATTATTAATATTGTTATTATTATTATTATTATTATTATTATTATTATTATTATTATTATTATTATTATTATTATTATTATTATTATTATTATTATTATTATTATTATTATTATTATTATTATTATTATTATTATTATTATTATTATTATTATTATTATTATTATTATTATTATTATTATTATTATTATTATTATTATTATTATTATTATTATTATTATTAAAAGTATTATAATTATAATGATAACAGTTTATTTATTTATTTATTTATTTATTTATTTATTTATTTATTTATTTATTTATTTATTTATTTATTAATATTTATTCTCATAATTATTTAGCTTATTATTATATTACTTAATCTCATTATCAATAAGACTAATCATTCTTCCCATATCATCAAAAGTAGCAGTAATATAACTATTTTTCATAACATAAGTTTTAGTATCATTTTGATAACAAATAGAAAGATTTTTATTAACTAATTTATTATCATAAACATTTTTATAACCAAATCCTGGAATATCTTCAACTATATGTATAAAATATAATTAAAATAAAAAAAAAGTTTATATTCAAATATAATAATAATATTTATATTTATAATTTATAATAATATAACATATTTTTTATAAAAAATTATAAAACTTTACCATATATTAAAGCTTTATTTTTACTATGAGATAACTGTTGTACATTCGTTTGATTTGGAAGTAATGGTACTTCAATAACTTCAGACCTTGTCCATTGTGTTGAATTAAATATTTCATATCCTTTTTTACCTTCAGCTGGTTTTGAAGAATTGAATATTATTGAATTGATGGCATTATCTTTTAATTTTGTACCTTTTATTTTTATATATATATTATTTATTAATCATCTTATAATATACTATTATAAATATATATTTTATTGTTACCTTTTTCAATAATATTTTTATATATTTTTGTTGAATCATCATATACCATGCCAATAGATGAACCAGGAAGTACATCATGGAATTGATTTCTTTATATATATATATATTTAGTATATATATTTTATAAATTTGTCATCATTATCACAACACTATAATTAAAATATATGGAAAATCAAATTAATAATATAATTACAATAAAATATCTTTCCAAAGTTCTTCAATTTCATCTTTTGGATAACTATAAAATATAATGAATAATAATTATAATAAAAAAAATTAAATTTATTAATAAAAAAAAATTGAAACCTAATATTATAAAATATTAATATATTAATATATTATTATATATTTTATATATATATTACTTTGATGAACCATTAAGAAGCAAAGATAAGCAACTGAAGAACTCAACATCATGTAATAAATATTCAGTTAAACGATTATATAATTTATTTTTAGCTTGTGATGTATATGTTCCTCTATGAAGTTCAAAATACTTTAAAAAGGGTACAATTAATATTTTTCAGTTTATAAAAAATAAAAGAATAAATAAAAATTAAAAATTTAATAAGAAGTATTTAATTTTAGATATTTTTTTTCTATGATTACCAATTCTCCATTCCATTTTGGTAAATCATTTGAATTTTCTTCTAAATGTTTATAGAAAATGCTTGGATCACTATATATTAATAATTATATGATAAAAAAAAATGAGTAAAAATATTTATATTTTTAATTCTATTTGAATTACTAGTTTTACCTTAATATAACTTTTGGAAGACCATCCTAAAAATAAATAAATGAATAAAATAAGATAAAAAAAGAAAAAGAAAAAGAAAAAGAAAAACATAATTGATTGGAATAGAATAGAATAATTTGAATTTTATTAATATGTATTAATATATTATTATTATTAATATCCAATAAAATTATTTATAGAATATTGTTTTTATTACCACATTGTTCATACGCTTAAGTCTTTCAATCATTCTAATATAACATTATAAAAAAATTAAAATAAAAACAATTAAAATATATAAATATAAATATAAATATAAATATAAAATAATTTTTATAAATTAATAAATATATATATATATATTACTTCATTAATGGGCCACCACCACCATCACCAACACCATAAACTAATAAACTATCATTAGAGTAGGCGGTATCTTTGTTATTCTTTTCACTTTATAAAATATATAATTAAATATATATATATATATAATAAAATAATTAAAAATTTATTTTTTTTTCATTGCTTTTTTATTAAGATTTTTTATGTACTATAATTAAATTCGAAAAAAAAAAAAATATTATGATTACCAGGTAATTACATCATTGACAGTTGCATTACTATTTACAATTAAATATTAATTATAATATAACCATACATATTTTTATTTAGTTTAATATATATAATATTTAAAACACTAAAATTTTTTTTTATTTAATATAAATAAATTTTGTATTTACGCAGTATAAGTATTAGCTGGTGAAAAGTGTGTTAAAGCCTAAAAATATATGCATATTATTATTAATATTAATATATTAAGTAAAATGTTTATCTTTTTATTAATATAGTAAAACTTTATAATTATTTATTTATAATTAATATAATACATACCTCAGATCCATCCAATCCCACCCAATAGAATGAAGTATGAGGGAACTATTCATATTTATAACAGAAATATCAAAGTATGATATATATTAGTAATAATTTTTTATAATAATTAATTTTAAAATATATATTAATTTTTATCCATACCTTATTAATATTATTCCAACTTAATTTTTGAGTAAAGAAATATTTCATTCCCATAATATTTATAATTTGTGGTAATTGAGCAGAATAACCGAATGTATCAGGAAGCCAAAAGATATCAGATGAATAATCAAAATATTCTTTAAAGAATTTCGTTCTGTAAAAATAGTTATTTTTTATATTTAAATTTAAATATTTTGAATAATTTTAATAACTTCTATTATAATATATATATATTTCTTATAACTAGTAATAAGCAATATAATTATACTTAATTAATTTTACCCATATAAAAATTGTCTTACAAAAGATTCTCCAGAAGGAACTATTATATTATTATATATTAATATATAAAAAAATTAATAATCTATTATTATTATTTAAAATATTTATTATTACTTAATTTTAGCTTTTTTATTTTAAATATAAACATACTGTTACAATCCATTTCAACCCAAGTATTTCCAATTGGAATAAACTGTTTCGTTTTAAATTTTTCTTTCATTTCTTCAAACAAAGTAGGATATAGAGTTCTTACCCATTCGAATTGTTGAGCTTGGGAAGCAACAAAAACATAATCAGGATACTTCTCCATTAACCTTTATCAAATATTATATATATATATATAATAAAAATTGTAATAATTATTATGTTAAAAAAAAGACATTATTAAGATTAATATAATATATACAAAATTATATATTAATTAATTAATAAATAAATAAATAAATAAATAAATAAATAAATAAATAAATAAATAAATAAATAAATAAATAAATAAATAAATACCTAATTTGAGAAGCCCAACTTCTAGCACATTTTCTTTTAGTTTCATCATATGGCCATAGCCATGCTAGCAATAATTATAATAATAAATTAGTAAATAATAATAATAATAATAATAATAATAATTAGTTAATTATATTAATATATATATATTATTCACCTGTATCAATATGACAATTTCCTATAGCGTAAACATTATGAGCAGCATCACCTGCATGTTTTCCAAGAAATTCAGCAGCTATTTCTCTTGCTTTACTCCAACTTTCCTTACATTTAGGATCAAAAACATTAATAATTTTATTGGCAGTGTATAAAGCTAATCAATATAAACGAATATGTATACACAGACACACATATAAATATTAATATTAATATATAAAAAAAAATATATTAATAAATATATATAAATTATTATATTTTTTATTATCATATTATAAAATATTACATAATACTATATAATTATTTTATGATAATAATAATTATAAACTAACCTTGAGATCCTCTTGATGAATTATCTGGTAAATTCTAATAAATAATTAAATAAATAATGTATATTTATAAAACAAAACAATATAGAATTAAATTAAAAATTAATTTAAAATTTTTTTTTTTTTTTTACACTCTTTTACTTGAAAAAAAAAAAAAAAAAAAAAATACACTTACTTTAGCCATACTAGCAATGATTTGGAAATCATATAATAAATGCCAAACTTCCATATTTGGCGTAGCAATTTCAGCTTTACTTAAAGTGAATTGTCTATTATAAAATTTTAATTTTTTTTTTTTTTTATATTTTATTATTTTTATTAAAAATAAATGAATGAATAAAGAATATGGAAGCAAATATAGGTATTGATATGTATATCAACACACATATACATATATTTTAATAATAAATATTACCTATTGGGATCTGGAGGATTAATAAGTCCATTATCACCATTACCGAACATACCATTACAAGCACCTTCAATATAAAATTCAACACTCTGTTAAAAAGATAAATGAAAATGAAAAAATACACAAATATACATTAAAATAAATATTATTAAAATTTTTGGTTCATTAGTTCTTATTTAAATAAATAAATATTTGAAAAATAATAATAATAATAAATAAAAATAATAATAGTAATAATAATAATAATAATAATAATAATAATAATAATAATAATAATAATAATAATAATAATAATAATAATAATAATAATAATAATAATAATAATAATAATAATAATAATAATAATAATAATAATTATAATAATAATAATAATTATAATAATAATACTTTTTTCTTTATATCTTCTTTTGTTAATATATATTCATGTCTACTATCATCACCACCTCCACCAGTTAAACCTTGAAGAGGTTTTCCATCTAAAGACCATATAAGACCTTCATTATTACAATTCCATAAGAAATAAATAACTTCGTCATTCCAATTATCTGGAATTGTAATTTTTACCTTTTATTATTCATATTTTTTTGTTATTATTCATTATTTATTATTTATTATTTATTATTTATTTTTTTTTTTTGTTTTTATTTATATTTTCATTCAGATTATTTTATTTTTATTTTTATTTTATTTTTTTTTTTTTTTTTTTGCGTTTTTTTTGTTGGTTGGTACGTCAATTAGTTAACATATTTATTTATTTATTTATTGATAGAAATAGTAATTAAAATGTATAATACATTAAAAAAAAAAAAAAAATTAATATTTTATTTTTTATTATTTTTAATATAATTTATATTATATTATGAATATATAATTACATTAAACCAAACAGTAACCCAAGAAGGACCAAAACTATCTCCAATTTTTACAGGTTTAAATTCATTTAATTTTGAAATAGCTTCTTTAAAAGGGCTATTATTATTATCAATAAATTATTTATATATTCATTAATAATTTATATTTATTATATTTATTTTTTATTTATTTATTTATTTATTTTTCTTTTTTTACATTCTTTTACAATTTGGAACTGTATATGCGGTTAATTTAACAGCAGAAGAATCTCTTTTTGAATATAAAGCTGATGTTAAGTTTACATCTATATGATATATATTATTATAATTTAAATATTAATTAGAAAAAAAAAATAAAAAAAAAAAAGTTACATTTTAATAAATATAAACATGACTGACCACTAAAAGTACCACTTGAAAGAAAACCATTAAATCTTCCTATTGTAATAGACCGATGTTTCAACATTTTTACTTCTTAATATATATATAAAATGTAATTTACACACCTTCTATATATCAGTTTTTCTCAAAAAATAAAATAAAAAAAAAAAAAAAAAAAAAAAACTTTCTTTTTTTCTATTATAATTTCAATCTTAATTTTGATTACTATAAAAAATTTAATTAATATAATACAAATAAAGAAAATTATTTAATATAGTACAAATAAAGAAAATAATTTAATTAATATATTCTTAAACTTTAATTAAATTTATTTTTTAAAAAATAAATTTAATTTATACATATAATGAATTATATAAATAATATAATTGCTACTTGATTAAATATTTAAAATTTATATAAATTAAAATATATATGTTATGTATTCTTTAAATAAGTTAAAATATATATAATATAAAATATATATAATATCTTTCTAGTTACACAATTAAAGTATAATATATTATTATTTCTTTTATAATTATATAAATTGTATAATTTATTAAATTTATAGTTTTTCTTTAAATAAAAATCAGGTTTTTTTGTTTTATCAAAAAAGATAAAAAAAGAGATATTATAAACTGATATATATAGCTTTATATATTAGTAATATTTAATTAAGAAATAAAATACATGATTGTAAATAAAGTATTTTAATCATACAAAAAAATTATTAAACAATATAAATATTGTTAAAAGGTGAATTAAATAGATTGCATATTATTCTAGTATTAAATTATTATCTAAGAATATTATGATTAAAAGCGTAGGATCTACTGTCTTGTCCTACTGCATTTTCAGTATTGATGCTCTTGGTTATATTAGGGAACCTATTAATAACGATCAAATTCGATTATTTACAATTGGTATTAATAATGACCAAAATGTTCCCCTTTTAATACATATGACTATATTGAAAATAGAACATTTTAAAAAAGGTTAGATTCAAATTGTATTTAATTAGATAAATTAAGTTAAAATGATTAAAAGAAAGGAAATAATATACTTTACACCATTCCGACAAACTAGAATAAATATTTAGCCCATCTGATAAATTATATACTAAGGTATTATATGCAATAGTGTTTAGTGACAATAACTATAATTACAATTAATACAATTACTATTATTACTATTATCAATACTAATTAATGGCTTATTATTAACTAATATATAGATAAATTATATTTTATTAAATAATTAAAATAGGCCCAAGATTTTAAGTTTAAAAAATTCAAAAATACCATTTTCAAAATTTTTGTTACTTCCTAAACAAAAGTAGTAATTTGTTATAAATTTCACATCTTTAGTCAATGAATATTTTTTAAAATCTTTTTGGAATCTTTTTTTTTTTTTTTTTTTCCTTAGACTAAAGGAAGAGGACACGTTTTCTTGTTTTTTTATTTACTATATAGAATTATTAATACATATTTAGATTTAGTACATTTATTAAAATAGAATTTTCAATTATAATTTTTTTTTCTTATTTTAATCCTATCTAAAAAAATGTATTATAAATATTTAATATAATGAAAAATATAAAAATATCTGAAATTATAATAATTCTTGAAATTTTATTAACTAATTTAGATATAGAATTCGTAAATAATGGAAAAATGTTATTCTTATAAATTATTATTTAATAATGATATATATCTTTTATTTTTACCAAAACAAAACAAAAAAGAATATTAATTTTTTATAATGCTTTTTTTTTATCTTATAAACATTTTATACTTTATTTTTATCATTTTATATTAAAGTTTTTTCTTATAATATGATTAAACAAGAAAAAAAAAAAGTTACATTGTTAATTATTTTAATGAATGAATGAATGAATTATTTAATTATACTTTTTTTTAATATTTATTAATACTACAAAAGAATACTTAAAAATTCTGAATTTAAAAATTATCCTCTTTAAGATAGGATTTTAAAAATAATGAATTTGATTAAATAATTATAAAAAAAAAGAATATGTTGAATGAAAATATTTGATTTATATATATATATATATATATATATATGTAATTATTAATTATGTAAGGGTGAAAAAATTAAAAATATGATATATATGATATATTTACATATATAAAAAAAAGAAGAAAAAATAACTAAATATTTTTTTTAATTTTAATTTTTTTTTTTTCTTTTTCTTTTTTTTTTTTTTTTTATTAGTTCAATCACTAATTGTTTTTTTTTTTCTTGTATATATTATTTATAAATGAAATTAAAGATATAATAATATTTTAATTTTTTTATATAAACGTTAAAAAAATGTTAAAATGTTAAAATGTTGTTAAAAAAAATTAGTTTTCCTTATTAATTTTTTTTTTCCAGTAAAAAAAAAAAAAAAAAAAAAGAAAAACAAAGCAATATATATCAAAGTAAATATTAATATAAATCATATTATATATAAAAATATTAATTTATATTATATATATATATTTTTTAAGAAAAAAATTGATAAGATGAAAATTTATTTTTTAAAAACAATGAAAATATATTACTATCTAATAAAATAAAATAAAATAAAAAAAAAAAAAAAAAAAAAAAAAAAAAAAAAAAAAATAGAAATATAATCTTAAGTTATTTAAAATTTTTTTTTTTTTTTTTTTTTTTTTTTTTTTTTGTGAATAAATTTAATAGATTTTTGCTTTTCATTTTTAAAAAAAATAATTAATATCTTAATATATAAATTATACATTTCTTTATAAATATAAAAATGTTATGTATAAAGTTATATATTTAATATAAATTTAATAGTATAATTTTTCATATTATTAATTGTTATTATTATTAATTGTTATTATTATTATTATTATTATTATTATTTTAATATTTTTATTTTGTTTGGTTTTATTTATTTATTTATTTATTTTATTCTTATTTTTTTTTCTTAATTAAAATCTTTGTTTTCTTATAAATGATGAAGCTGCCTTTAAACGATTTTTAGCAGCTAATTTTAACCATTTTTCAGCCTCTTCAGGATTTGGTTTTATACCAATACCATCATAATAACACATAGCGACTTCAAATTGAGCTAATTCATAATTCTTTTTAGCTGCTACCATAAAGTATCTAAACGCTTGTTCATAATTCTTTTCAGATCGTATACCATGCTTTAAGAATAAACCTTGAGTATAGAATGTTGAAGATAATGTACGTTCTTCAGCTTCTTTACCAAACCACCAATCATCATCATCATCATCATCATTTTTATTCTTTTTACTAACATCTTCAAAACTAATATCCATAGACATTAAAAGATCCTTTTCTTCTTCACTTAAATTTAATACTGGATCAGTTAAACCTTCAAATAATTCAATAGCTTTTTTACGATCAGCTTTTGGAACACATACTCCATACCAATAACACCATCCAAGAATACGTCTAGCAGGAATATGATTTTGTTCATTAGCATCTTTATACCATTCTAAAGCTTGTTTATCATTTTGAGGTACACCAATAGCATTTTGATAACACCAAGCTAAATGAGTTTTTGAATATAAATTATTTTGATTGACAGCACTTTGGAACCAACTTATAGCTTGTTTTTGATCAGGTTCTACACCATAACCTTCTTGGTAACACCAAGCTAAATTATTTTGAGCACAAGAAAGTCCTTGAAGAGCAGCACGTAAAAACCAAAGGAAAGATTGAGATTTACTATGTATCCACCAACCTAAATTATTTTGAGCATTAGCATGACCTTGTTCAGCAGCTGAAAGGAACCATTTTAAACCTTCTTTATAATCCTTTTCAACTCCTGTACCATCCATATAACAACGACCTAAACTATTTTGAGCATTTAAATCATCTTGTTCAGCAGCTAATCTATACCAATAAACAGCTTTTTTACCATCACGTTCAACACCCCAAATACCTCCTTCTTCATAAGAAAATCCTACATTATATTGAGATGCAGCATGACCTCTTTCAGCTCCACATTCATACCAAAAAGTAGCCATTTTATAATCCATTGGAAGACCATTACCCATTTCATAACACCAAGCTAAATTATATTGACCTTTTGAAAATCCATGATAAGCTGAATTTCTATACCAAAAAGCAGCTTCTTTTTGATCTGCTTCAACACCAATACCTTTTTGATAACACCAACCTAAATGATTCATGGCACTACCATGACCTTGTTTACCAGCTTTCATATACCATTGAAAAGCTTCTTTTTCATTAATTGGAACACCAATACCATCTTCTAAACAAACACCATATCTATTTTGAGCTTTAGAATAACCTTGTAAAGCAGATCTATGGAACCATACAGCACTTTCTTGTTCATTTGGTAATAAAAGATTGAAAATATGGAAAGTATCATGACCATGAGGAATAGCTACTTTAATACCTTTACTACAATAAAGACCTACTCTATATTGTGCTACTGCATTACCATTATGAGCAGCTTTTAAGTACCAGCTAAAAGCTGCTTCTTCATTTAAACCGGCAATAGGTGAATAAATTGATTTAAAACCAGGAATAGGATGATCAGGAATATTTAATTTTGAAGCAAAAATTAAAATCTTTCTTATTTGACTACGATATTCATTAATTGAAGAATTTTCACTCGTAGTAATTTCAGTAAGTACTGGTGTAGCAGTAGCATGAGTAATTATTGTATTATGATGTTCATCTACTGTAATATCTCTCTGTACAGAATTATTATTATTCAATGAATCTAAAGATTGATTAATATTATTTAAAATTGATTCAACTAAAACAAAAAAAAAGAAAAAAAAGAAAAAAGATAATAATAATAAATAAATAAATAAATAATATTAATAATTAATATAAATAAATAATAAAAAAAATTATTATTAATATATATAATTGATAAACAATAAATATAAAAAAAAATTATTATTATTATTATTATTATATAATATTATATATAATATATTTATATAAAATATACTTACTATTACCGGCATTAATAATAACAGCTCTTTCATCTGTGTTACTAGTAGACATAAATAATTGATCAGTATTTAAAGAAGTTTGAATTATTGAACTTTCTTGTGGGGTATAATGTGTACTAGCTAACACTGGTATATTATTATTATTAGAATTATTAGATTGATTTAGTTGAATATTTTGATTTAAAGAAATAGTTCTTGGTGGAGTAGATGGAGATGATGGAGCTGAAGATTCAGGTGATATAGATTCAGGAGTAATAGGATTAGGTATTTTTACTTTATTTTCTTCTTCATTATTTTTTATTTCTTCTTCTTCTTCTTCTTCTTCTTCTTCTTTTTCTTTTTCTTTATCTTTTTCTATTTCTTCAACTAAAGGTTCAATATCTTCATGATCTAAACTTTCATGAGAACGATTAGAATAGGAAGAATAATCTATTTCTAAATTACCATGAGATGGAACAATAGGAGGTGATAAAATTATATTATTAGTATCGTGTATTGATCTAGTTTCATTAACATTATTCATAGCTGAATTATTAGTTAAATCATCATCAACTAATAACGATAAATTATATAATCTTCTTATTTCTTCTATATCATCACTATGTTGAGATTGATCTAAAAGATAAGGTTCACTTTCATCTACATTATCATAATTATTATCTTCATCAATGGTATTAAGATTTACAGGATTTGTCATAGTATTAGTTGAAGAAGATGTAGAATTAGATATAGCAGAAATAGAATGACTACTATTACGACGACGTTCATTAATAGGTATAATATTATTTTCTTCTGTCATAGTAGTTATTGAATTTAAAGATGAAAGTGATGAATTAGAATGCATAGAATTTGAATGCCCTATGTCTTTTTCACGAAGTTCATCTTTATAATCTTGTATGACATGAAGTATACCTTTTTTATAGCACCATGCTACACCTGCTTGAGCTTGAGCTATACCATAAATTTCACTAGTAGTTTTTAAATATTTTGCAACCTCTTTTACAAATTTCTTTTTAGGTATTATTTTTCCATCAATTTGGAAAGTACCATTAATATATTTAACTTTTTCAACATCTAATGAAGCCATTTTATTATTATTATTATGATAAAATATTTATTTTAATTATTTTATATGTTTATAGTTTATATAATATATTAAGTTGTATATTTAAATTCTCTTTAATTTTTCTTTGTGTATAACTCTTTTTTTTTTTTTTAATTTAAATATTAATTTTAATTTTAATTTTTTTATATTTTCAATTTTAATAAATTTAGTTGCTATTTTTTCTTTATTTTAAGTTTTTGATATTATTGTTCTTTTAATATAATTGTATTTAATTAATTTTGATTGGTAAAAAAATTTTAATATTTTAAAATATTAATTTTTTTAAATTTTTTTTAAAAATGTATTAATTAATTATTTTTAAATCTTTTTTTTTTTTTTGATTAATTAAATTATTTATTTAAAATAGTTTGTTAAGATTGATATTGATTTTTTTTTTTTGTTGAAAAAAATTTTCTTTTATTTTCTGGGTAGATATAGTTGTTCTTTTTATTATTGTTTGTTTTTTATTATTATTGATTGATTGTTTGTTTTGTTGTTTTATTTTTTTTAGATTGAAAAAATTTATTATGTATTATTTTCATCAATAAATATGTTATATACAAAATATTTACAAAAATAAAATGGTTTTATATCAAAATTTATTTTTTTTTAGTAAAAAAAATATATGTTAAAAATTTTTATCGTTTTTTATTATTTTTTAATGTTTAAATCGTTTATTGTTGTTTTTTTTTTTGAAATATTTATTAAGTGTTATGGTTTTAATGAGTTTCTCAAATATATATATATAGATTAATATAATTATATAATTTAGTACTTAAATACGTTTAATGTGTTAATATGTTTTATAAAAATTGATTTTATTGTTGATATATATAATATATATGCTTTTTTTTTATTTAAAATATAAATTATCAAATCAAGATAATATTATTTAAAAGAGTAATTGATTAGTAATATATATAAAAAATAATAATTTATAAATAAATAATATAATATAAATGAAAAAATACCTTGTAATGAGTGATATATGCAAAAAAAAAATAAAAAATATTAGTCGTTATATTAAGGATTTAATAATAAAATATGATATAGTGTGAAAATTATAAAATATTTTATTAATTAAAATGTTAAATAAGCATAAACATTATTTTTTGAAGATTATAAAAAAAAACAAATCTTTTTCTCTTTTGACAGTTTTTTTTTTTTTGTTGTTTTATTTTATACATATACATATATTTAATTTGATATATTTGATAAAAATTATATATATATTAAAAATATTCGTTAGTTTAAAATATTTTTATATTTTCAAAAATATTAATAATAGAATTTCCATAATAAAAAAGGAAATATTTAATATAATAATAAAAAAAAAATTTTTTTTTAATATTATTTTAATATCTAATGGTTAAAACTATATAACATTATATTTTTATTTTTATTTTTATTTTATTTTCACTAACTATTATTATTTTTTTGAAATAATAATAAAAATATATGTAAATAATAAAAGAAATAATAGTTATATTATTTTTACTTTTTTATTTTTTTTTTGAAATAATCTCACTTTTGTTGTTTTATATATTTTTTCTTATATATATCATAATTTTTAATGTTATATAATTATTTTATTTTAGCTTATTTGGCCTATATATGTTATATGAATTATATTATATTTACTTTATTATATATATTATAATTCATGCCAATATATTTCCTTTTATTTATTATTTTTATTATATTCTTTTTCTTTAAACTTTAAAAAAAAAATACAATAAAATAAATATTTAAAAAGGAAATGAATTTATATATTCTTTGTATTTTACATGTATTTTTTTTAACTTTATATTAGTTATATTTAACAAAATACAAATAAAATTCTTTAAATTTAAACCTTTATATTTTTTTATATTTAACACTATTAAATTTAAAATATATTTTATTATACTATTATAATTATGAACAATGAATTTATTATATTATTTAAATATATATAAATTTCTTAACTAACAGTTCTAAATAATTACTAATAGTTTTTTTTTTCTTTCTTTTATTAGTCTTTTTTCACTCTCTCTTTTCTTTATTTTTATTCTTTAATTTTTTTTTAATTTTGCTTTTTTCTTTTTTTTTTTTACAATATATTAAATATTAAATTTTTAAATTCATACATTGTATTGTATGAATTATTTAAAAAAATAATTATATAGTTAAATTTAAAAAAAAAAAAAAAAAAATAAAAAATAAAATGAATTATAAAGAAAAAAAAGTTATTTTGTTTTTTAAAAAAAAATATTACTATATATTTTTTAATTCATTTATATACACTTTAATATATGATATTTAATATTTAAAAAAAAAAAAAAAAAAGAAAAAAGAAAAAAAAGGAAAAGAAAAAGTATTTATTTTATATTCTTTTATAATATTAAAATTCAGTTTTTTAAACTATTATATTAATATATTAATATTATTTAATATCTTATTCTGCTTTTTTTATTATTAATTAAAATTTCATTTTTTTATTATATGGATTTTATTATTTATTATTTATTAATCTGCATATATTTATTTATTTATTAATTAATATTTATTTATATATATATTAATTTATTTATTTATTAATTTATTTATTTATTTATTTAAAAACAATATATATTAAATTTAATACATAATAGTTAATAATAATAATAATAATAATAATTATTAAAGTATTATTTTTATTATTTATTTATTCTTGATTATTTATATAATAATACTAATAATAATAATAATAATATTATTAGTATTAATTACTTTATTTTATTATTTATTATTTATTTATTTATTTTAAAGTTTTTTTAATTTTTATTTAATATTGATTTTTTTAATACTTCCTTTTAAAAAATTATTTTTTTTAAAAAATTAAAATTTTTTTATGAATGCTTACTTTATAATTAAAATATTTTATAATATATTGAAAATATATGTAATTCAATTAAAATAAATTAAAATTAATATATTACCTATTTAATTTGTTTATATTATAATAAATGTATAAATATATTTGAATATATATTATACTTTAATATAGAATTTTATCTGTGTAAATTCTTTCACATATAAAATAGTTTTATTATTATTTTTTATTTTTCATATTCTTCTTATTATATAATAGTAAATATAATACAATTAACAATTAATATTATTATTATTATAATAGTATCTATTAGTTAATTATTAATAATAATAATAATAATAATAATAACAACAATAATCAAAAATTATTCTATTTATTATTTTTTCTTATTACAAAAAGAAAGACCTTTATTCTATTATAATATCTTTTAAAAGTGTTATAATAAGTAAAAAAATTTGAATTTTGTATACCAATTTTTGTTTTTTCTTTTCTTTATTTATATTGAAGATTATTTTAAGAAATAAAATAATAAAGTTTTTTATATGGTATGATGTGACACACTTTAAATAAATAAAAGTATAAATAATATTATATATAATAAAAAAAAAAAAGATTAAAAAAATATATATATGAAATAATATGATATTATAAGCCACGAAGAATTTTATATATGAAATGTATTAAAAAAAAAACAAACAATCAAATAATTATTAATAAAAAGGAGGTTATCTAAATTGTTAACATAATAATAATAATAAATAAAAATTTATGATACTTTATGTATTATGTATTTCTTTATTTGTTAAATAATTATATTTTATCATTGAAAATTCTAAAGTTTTAAAATTATTAATAAAGTATAATTTAATTATTGGTAGTACAATTCATTCTATAAACTGACTAATAATAACAAAAATTAAAACAATAAAAAAACTAAAAAAAATTAATAAAACCAACTTTTTATATTTTACATATTATATAAAATAGTATTATACAGTATTATAATAAAAAGTATATTAATTAAACTAAACTAAACTAAACCTAATAAATAATAATTATTTATATTCATTTCTTTTCAACATTAAAAGTTTTTCTTTTAATTATTAATATTTAATAAAGTCTATGATAATAATGAAAAATATTTTATTTAATTAAATATAAATAGAATTTATTATTTATTTTTTATTTATTTATTTATTTATTTATTTATTTATTTATTTATTTATTTATTTTATATACCAAAATAAATAAATATTTCATATTTTGTTAAATAAAAATTTTAATTAAAAAATAGCATATATTGGAATATATTTTGTTATATTATTTATTTAATAACAATATATTAAGTAGGGTTTAACATAATTTATATATTTTAAGATAAATAAAAAATTAAATTAAAAAATTTAATTAAAAATTTTAATTAATTTAAAAAAAAAAAAAAAAAAAAAAAAAACAATTTAATGTAAACTACATTTAAATAAATAAAATAGAAAATAGAAAATTGAAATAGAAGGAAAAAAAAAATTTTTTTCATTTAAACTTTTTAATTAAAAAAAAAAAATAATAATAAAAATGAAAAAGAAAATGAAAATAAAAATATTTATTTAAAATAAAAAAGAAGAATTAAATTATAATAATAAAAAATAAAATTAATAATTATAATAGTAATATATCAAGATAATTAATTATATTTTAATTATTTTATTTACAATATAACTATTATAAGGTAAAGTAATTTAATTATTTATTTTCTATATTACTTTGTATAAATATAATTATGTATTTTTTTTTAAACATCAATAAAAATAATTATTTTTTTTTTCTGTTGATATTCTAACAAATTACAATTGATTAAATAATTTATATTTAGAAATAATCAATAATAGATTAATCTTTTAATTAAAATCTTATATGAAAATAAAAAATATAATATTATAAAATAAAATATTCACATTTAATTAAAACAAATCATCTAATAAAAATAACTGATAAAAAGAAAATTTAACAAAGAATTAATAATTAATAAATAAATATATATATATATATGATCTTAAAAAAAATAAAAACAAAAATTTAATTTAAAGTTAAATATTAAATAATAAAATAATAAAATGTTAAATAAAAAAAAAAGTATAATAAATATGTTAATTACTAATTTAAAAAATAAATATATTCTTTATAGAGTTATAGTTTTATTTCTTTTATTTAATTATCATTATTATTTTATTTTACTCTATTTTATAATTTAATATTTGATTTAATACTAATCTTAAAATTATTTAAAACGATTATTAAAAAATTATATTTTTTCTAAATAATAACATTCATTCAATAATCTATAAATTGATTTCTTTTGGGTATCAATTATTATATTAAAATAAATATTATAATTTAATTATGGTTTTGGATTATTAATTTTTATTCTTATCTATTTGAATTTTTAATTAAACTTTAGTATATTAAAATGCATTTATTATTAAATAGTTTAATAAAAAAAAATGATGATAATACTTTCTTTATACCATTTTTCACTTAATCTTATTAATTACAT
Organism: Anaeromyces robustus; assembly: GCA_002104895.1. NCBI lineage: Eukaryota > Fungi > Neocallimastigomycota > Neocallimastigomycetes > Neocallimastigales > Neocallimastigaceae > Anaeromyces > Anaeromyces robustus. The sequence goes on along the minus strand of MCFG01000224.1, from coordinate 16,797 downwards.
TTTATTTTAATTTTATTATTTTTATTTTATTTTGTTTTATTAGAATATTTGTAAATATTATTATTATTTTATATTAATCAATATTCATACAATATAAATTATTTTCTGAATCATGGTTATACTAAATATAGTTAAAATATTGACAGTAATAATAATATTATTATTATTAATTGATAAACCACTTCATTATCTAAATAAAGAAACATAATAATTATTGGTTTAGTAATTATTATCTAATATTATTGTTATTACATATATATCAATGCCAATATTATTATTATTATTATTATTATTATGGTTTGTTATTATTATTATTTACATATTAGTTTATATATATATATTATATATATAAAATGTATTACTCATCACATCAAAAATATTTTAATATTATCTTTTTTTTTTTAATTTCATGTGTAACATTTATATTAAAAAAAATTTCTATAAAATATTTTATTGATTATATATTAAATAAATATAATTAGAATATATTGTATCATATATTAAGTACATTAATAATAAAAATGTATAAAGAATTTTTTTTTTTTTTGATGTAAACAAAAAAAATATATGAATGTCAGAAATAAATAAATAATTTTTTTCTTATAGTATTTCTTTTTTTTTCCCTAATTTATCATAATGTTTTCGATGAAAAATAAAAAAAAGCAGATACATAATAAATAAATAAATAAATCTAAAAATAACATTAACATCATCATTATAATTATTATTAAATAAATTTACAGTAAAACTATATTTAAAAGGAATATTATTATAATCAAAATTCACATTAATTATGTAAAAAATAAAAAAAAAATTTCTTTTTTTGGTTTTATTATTTAATTTGATGTAGGTTAAAAAATCTGAATAATTGAAAATAATTTATGGAACTTTTATATATATTGTTATAAATTAATATAATTATATTATAATACCATTAAATTATTGATATCTATTATATTACAATTAATATATATATAAATATATAATATATACATTATATTAATGTCATATATATATAAATATATCTATATTTTTCCTGTTTTTTTTCTTTTTTTTTTTTAATATCAAATTCTTTATAAATTCATTTTATACTTATATATATATATTAAATATTTAAAAAAAAAAAAAAAAAAAAAAACTATAGTAATTTGTATTTTAATCATTATATTAATTCTTTATATTTATATATAATATATATGATTCATGTTAAAAGAAACATAATAAAGATTAAATGTATACTTTTTATTTATTATTATATTTTAATTATTATATTTATTTTTTTTTATTATTATTATATTAATTATACTTTAAGGTTTTATTTTATTATTAATTTCTTTTTTTTTCTTTTTTTTTTTAAATATTGATATTGATATATATTTTTATATATCTAATAAAAATTTTTCTAAGTATATGATAAAATAATTTGTACATTTTTTTCCATAGTAGATACCCAATTAATATATTTATTTTCTTTGATTTTTTTAGTATCTTCACTTTGATTAATTAAAATCTGACGTTGTTTATTTTTATTTTTACTTTCTATATTATTCATATATAAGACTTCTTTTTTCCAACCTAATGGAGAATTTAAATTAACTTCTAATTCAGGATCTTTTTTATAATAATAATAATTAATTAATTAATTAATTAATATTATTAATATATTATTTATTTTTATTATTATTATTTATTAAATACAAAAATTATAATAAATATTAATATTAATTATATTAATATAAAAATAGGGATAATATATTATTAAAAAATTTTTTTTAAAAAAATATATTATTATTATTTATTAATTATTTATTATTACTATTATTATTATTATAATTATTATTATTATTATTTATTATTTATTATTTATTATTATTATTATTATTATTATTATTATTATTATTATTATTATTATTATGACTTAAAACATATTATATATATAAAGATAGATTATAACATACCTTCGATTTTAAATAATTGATTCAAATTATTTTGAATCTTCAATTTTTCTATTTCGCTATTTTTATCATGATTATGATCATCTATTGAATTTTTATAATTACTTATAATATTTTGAAGTGTCGTCATCATTAACCATACACCATCTTCATCTCCTAAACAAATATTTTTATAAACTTCTATAGCTTTCTTTTGAATTATTTCAATATTACGATTTAAACTAAGACTTGGTAATAATAATTTTTCTAATTTATGATATTCTTCTAATTTTAAACTTCCATGAGATGATTTATTATCTTTTTCTAATGATTTAATAATAAATGATAGAGTTTCTAAAATAGATATTTGTAATTTATTTGTATTGGAATATTTATTTTTGATTTCAATATCTGATAAGCTTTCTTTATTTTCTAATAATACAACATCATCACCAAACAATGATAAAGAATCTATATATATATATATATTAAATTATTTAAATAAAAAAAAATTAATTAATTAATTAATAAATTAATATAAATAATAAATAATTATTATTATAATATAATATTATAATTAATTATAATATTATATTATTAAAAAAACTATTTTTAAAAATATATAATTATTATTATTATAATTAATATTATTATTCATTATTCATTATTCATTATTCATTATTACTATTATTATTATTATTATTATTCATTATTCATTATTCATTATTCGTTCATTAATATTTTTTATCAATTTATTTTCATATATATATATATTATATTAATCTTTTTATTTAACTTTTTTTTTTTTTTTCTTTTGTATTTTAATGAATACTTTACCTTTTTGATATTTAACTTTCTCAAAATCTTTTTTCCTTTTAGTATTAGGTGATTTTTTATATATTTCAATTGGCATGATTTTTTCATTATATTCTTCTATATAACGGAATAATATAGGTAATAAGTCATTTGCTACAGCTCTATTTAAGAAATCAGCTCCAATTGAAGTTGTAGTAATCATTTCATTTATAAGTTGAATGGTATCTTTTATTACATGATTAGCTGGATCATTAAGTCTTTTAAGTAAGGTTGGCCATAATTGATGAACCATTGGGTATAATTCCTTAGGATAATAACCTAACATTTGGAAAGAGGCTTTAATTACTCTAAGACTTTTTGAACGAAGTTCAGGTGAATCTGAATTAATATAATAAGATGCTTCTTTTACAACTCTAAAACATAATTTTTGATCATAATTCATAGATTCTTCTTCTTTTTCTTCTTCTTCTTCTTCTTCTTTATTAATATTATTATTTTCATTTTCTTCTTCTAAAGCAGATTCATTTTCAAAATTATTCTTTTCTTCTTTTTTTTTATGATAATTTTTGAAATAATCTTCAATTTCATTAATATTTTTAGCTTTTTTATTTTCATCTTCATTTTCATTACTATTACCATTACCATTATTATTACTATTTACATTTTTATTTTCTTTTTCATTTAAATCATTATCATTATTATCATTATTATCATTCTCTTTTGAATTTAATTTAACATTCTTTAAAAAGAAGGCTTGAATTTCTGGATCTGCTTGTTTAAAAATATTTGATTGTATCATTTTTTCAATTAATAAATCATTAGGACTCTTTACTTCAGAAATTGATTTCGATTCCTTATCATGATCATTATTATTATTATTTTGATTTTTATTATTTTCATTAGTTAATTCATTTATATTATTATCATCTTTCTTATTAATATTATCATTGATATTTGTATTATTTGGACTTAAATTTGAATTGATTTTGGTATTAGTATTGATATTAATACTATTGGCATTAATATCATTATCTATATGAATATTATTATTATTATTATTATTATTATTATTATTAATGATATTTTTATCATTTTCAATTAATGAATATTTGTTTAATACATTCATTAATGATTGGAAAACATCTATAATTAAACAACCAAGACTTGAATTAGTTTTATTTTGATCTAAAATTTCACATAATTCTTCTATGGTATCATTCATATATTGAATAATGGGATATTGAGAAACTTCAATGGCTGCTTTCAAAACTCTTGGTGCTTTAATATTATATTCAATATAACGAAGTTTTTGAGTAACTATATTTATAATATAATCAACATTATCTAATATTAACTCTGAAGCATTAGTATAATTACATGCTTTACTAACTAAATTTATACAAGACATAGCTAAATCACTAATAGTTCTATTATTATCTCCTAATTTTTCTAATAAAATATATAATGTATCCATTAAATGAATTTTAAATTGATCTCTCATAATTAATGATATAGTTGAAATACCTTCTAAAATTAAACAATTTTTTAATATAATTTCATTATATGATTCAATTTTATTTTCATTTAATTCACTTTGATGTTGTTGTTGTTGTTGTTCTTGTATTGAAATATCTTTATTCACATTATTATTAAAATCAAAATCATTTAATAATTTTTCATCAGTTAAACTTGTTGGCATTTCTAATACTTTTGAATGTGTATACTCATATAAAATATTTTCTAATAAATTAAAATAAAATGTTCTTTTATCTTGCATTAAATGATTATTATTGTCGTTGTTGTTGTTCTGGTTGTGGTTGATTATTGTTTCGTTTTGTTTTTGTATTTCTTTTTCTTTTTCTATTTCTGTTTTTGTTTTTGTTTTTGTGGAATTATTTTGATTCATTTTTAATTCCCATTGATTATCATTTAGCCTATGATAACCACCCATACAAATTTCATTTAATAAATAAATTGGAGTTATGGTATTATCTGTATAACTATTATTAATAATATAAGTATTTAAAAGATAGTCAATTAAAAATGAAATATTACCATAATATCCAATTAGATGACATAACTGAGAAAGTACCTTTATAACTTTATCATCATGAATATATTTAAAATTTTTTTTAGGGAAATAATTTAAATATTGACGGTATAAAGCAAAATAATGATGAAAATTATTATTATTATTATTATTATTATTATTATTATTATTATTATTATTATTATTATTATTATTATTATTATTATTACTATTATTATTATTATTATTATTATTATTATTATTATTATTATTATTATTATTATTATTATTATTATTATTATTATTATTATTATTATTATTATTATTATTATTATTATTCACATTATTTAAATCAATGGTATCATAATCATTTAATAAAAATATATTAATACTATCATTTTGATTTGTTGATTTTGATTTAGAATCCACATCAATAATATCAACTTGATTATTATAATTATAACGATCTTCAATTAATCGAATATCCGAAATATCAAATGTAAGAATTTCAACTAAACTATTAATTAAAAGTTCTATAGTAGTTTGAATTAAAATAGAAGCTTCATCTTTTAATAAAATTAAATATCCACTAGCAAGATTAATCATTTCTAATTTAGTTTTATCATTTGAAGAAGTTAATACTCTTGGAAAAGATAAAATTAATTTTTCAAAATTCTTTTTAAGTAATTCAAGAAATTGTTGATTATCTTTAAATTCACTGGAAACTTCATTTATTGTCTCCAGACATAATAAAGAAATTTCTTCTATTTCATCATTTAAATAATAAACAAAAATTTCTACTAAAGTATCAATACAAAGTTGTAAGGTAATTTTGCATTGACTTATAATACCTTTGGCAAATAAAATAAATTGTCGTCTAACATTTTGATGTGAATGTCCTCTAATCTTATTTAAGGCATTTAATAAATTTAATATTTTTACTGTTGATATATTAAGCCATTCTTCTGTAACACCAGATTCCATTTCCATATCTTGTTTATCAAACATTTTTTCAATTTCATTTTTTTCTTTTTCTTCAAATTTATTTCCTTCTTTATCTTCAATTTGTTTAAAGGATTTACCCTTACTTTGATTGTTTTTGTTATTATTATTATTATTATTATTATTATTATTATTATTATTATTATTAATGGTTTTTTTATATATACTTGTTAAATCATTCCATGAAAGTGTATCATTCTTTTTTATAAATTTCGAATTAACATTATCATTAAATGTTTTACAAATTACTTGTTCAAGTATAATTAAAGCATTTACTAATATTCTATGGTTATCTGATGAATTATTTATACAAGTTTTTAAAAGGCTAGATACAATACCTGGAACAAATTTTACAATGATATGATAATCTAAAATGTCAATAAGACATTTTAAAATTTCAAATGATTCTAATCGTAACATTAAAAGTTTTTCTTGTTGAGATAAATCTAAACATATAGATATTACATGAGCTACAACCATTTTATAAATACTATTATTTAAATCATTTCTATTTGCAATACTTTTCTTTTTAAAAATTTGTTCATTTTTCAAAATAATTTCTTCACGAATTGGATAATTCTTTAATAAGGATAATATACAATGAATTGCTGAATATTTTAATTCTTCTGAAACAGTTTCTTGACTTGCAAATTTTGCTGAAGATACAAGAAAATTTTGAAATAAATCTACTGATAATATACTTTTAACATTTTCTATAATATATGTTACACATTTAAATACCATTTCAACATTTTGTTGTGATGTTTTTTTATCATTGATAATTTGTATTAATGGAAAACATATATAATCTTCTAAAGGAATTAAAATTTCAGGTCTTTTAATATCTGTTAATGCTTCATAAAGATAAATTAATCTATTATCGATTTTTGGTACTGATGCCCAATTAATATAATTCATTACATCGACACATAATGGTCTTATCTATTTAATTAATATAATATTATTAAATAAAATAATAATAATTTTTTAATTAATAATAATTTTTTTATAATAAAATTATAAATTATAATAAAATAGAATTTTTTTTTTTTTTTTTTAAATATTCAACATATTAAAAGCATTTTTATATATTAAATAAATCCTTGATAATAATGTTATTATTTTAAATGCATTTATAATTTGGAATTTATTTATTTAAAATATTTATATATATATATATATATATATTATTGAAATTACTTTTAAAAAAGTTTCTTGAATTTCATCATCTAAATCCATTTGTAGTAAAATTATATTATAAATTATAAAAATGAAAATTTATCTAAAAATTTTTTTATAAATATTTTTATTTAAATATATATGTTACTTCTATTCTAAATATTTTTTTATAATTATTTTTATTTTTATCATTAATAATTTAATTATTTTTTAAGTTTATTAATTATTATTTTTAATATGATTGGATTATTTATTTGTTAAAGTATCCACTTTTTCCAAAAAAGAATTATTTAAATTATATTTTGTTAATAAATAAATGTCATTTATTAAAATTTATTAACTCAGTTAAAACTAAATTATATTTTACTAAACTAAAAATTTGAAAAATATTTAAAATATTTAAAACTTTACATATAAAAAATAATAAATTGTTAAAATTATTATCGACTATTTATTTTTTATAAGAAAGTATAGATGGAAATATATATATACATGTATACATGATTAAAAGAACTATCAATTCTTAAATATATATACAAAAATATATTATAAATGTAATTATTCATTTCCAATATATTATAACTCCTCAATACATTTATATTTACTATTAAAGATCTTTTTTAAACTTATATATATGTATATTAAAAATTATATAATTTAATAAAAATAAAAAAAAAAATCAAATATATAAATAAGTAGATATCAGAAATATATTCATATAAATCATAATTAAGTATTGTACAATAATATATATACATATGCTATTTTAATCCACTATAAATCTTTTTTTTTTAATATATTAAATAATCCTAAACATTGATTTAACCCTTTAAATATATTTAAAATTTTCTGATCAACTCAAAATTCAATGTTACCAAATAAAAAATAATATAATTTTAAATTAAGACTTTAATAATTTTGATTTATATATTTTAGTTTTCATTTATTATTAACTATTAAAATTTATTTTTGACATTTTCTATTTGCATTTATATTTTATTAAAATATATAACTTTGATATGTATACAGAAAAAATTAAAATAAATGATATTGAAGATAAAGTTAAGAATAAAAACATCATAAATATTCAATAAAATGTTTTGTTTGAATATGCTTTTAAAATAATTATAATAATTCAAAAAAGATCGGTCATATTTACAAGATTAATTTTTTTTTTTTTGGTAGAATAGCAATAATAAATATTTTTATTAATAAAATAACTGTAATAATAACAATAAATAATAATAATCATAATAATAAATAAATAAATAATATATAATAATAATAATAATAATGGTTTTAATAAATAAATAAATAAATAAATAAATAAATAATAATAATTTTAATAAATAAATAATAATATATAATAATAATAATAGTAATAATTTTAATAAATAAAAATTTGTAGTAATGATAATGATACTATGATGATTTTAACAAATAAATAATAGAATATAATAAATTTTATTATTTCTATCATTGTATTTTTAATAGGATAATTCTGATTTTCTTTTCTTTTATATATTTATATATATATTTTTTTTATTAATTATATTAAGATTATAATAGTAATTTAAAATATAATAAAATTATATATTAATAATGTCTAAGCTAAGCTTTATTTATCTTTTTGTTCTATTTTTATTTAACTGTTCAATAAATAAATATTAATTAATGAAAAATTGTAAAAAGTTTCATTATTTGACCTTGTTCATTTTTTTTTAAATTTATGTTATTAATTGTGTTATTTATTATTATAAAGACTACAATGACATTAATTGTGATATTTATTATTATAATTACTACATATTTTACTTTATCTTATAATTTATAGTTTATTTTTTTAATCAGAATCATTTTCATTATTATTATTTATTATTAATGATAATATTATCACATATATTTTAATTCATTTTTATTATTACTATTATTTATTTTAAGATAAAAAGTCATACTTTTATTATTATTATTATTATTATCAATATTATTATTATTATTATTATTATCAATATTATTATTATTATTATTATTATTAAAAATATATTATTATTGATAATAAAATTTTATAATTTTATAGTAATAATAATAATAATATCCATATGAAAAATGTTGACTGAAGGGATAACTAAAATAAAATTTTTTATTTAAGTCCTATATTGTATCACAAAATAAATAAATAATAATTATCTATAATAATTTATTATCAAATTTTTTTTTTTCAATTTTTTTTTTTTTTTAAAGTTGTCAATTAAGATAATTAAAAAAATTTTTTTAGTGATTTAATTAATATATTAAAATATAATTATAATATATTAAATATATGTATCATTTATAAATTAAATATAAATTTATTATAATTGTATTATATAATAATTATAATTAATTCAAATTCAATATATTTATAAATTAATATTTTTCTTATCTTTTAAAGTTTTATTATGGCAAGTTTTTCTTTTTTTTTTTTTTAATTAACTAACTTATTCAATAAACTAATAGAAGAATATATAATATAATATATTGCAATATAATTATAATATATAAAATGTATTATTAATTAAATGAATATAATAAAAATTCTATATATAATTATTCATAATTAGAGAGAGAGAGAGAGAAAAAAAAAATTACAACACTTTTATTGTGGTGGTGTGTAATTACAAAATATTATTCAATATTTTTTTTTTTTTTATATACACTAAAATTATATATACTAAATATAATATAATATAATAAATATTATATTATATAATAAATATTATATTTAAATTTTTAATAACTAAAATAATTTGTATTATATATAAAATTATGGTAAACTTTTTTAATTATTGTACTTAAAAATAAGAATAAATTCTTTTTCTTTTTTTCCTTTTGTTTTGTTTTTACTTTTTTTTATTAATAATGTTCATTAAATATTATAAATAAAACAAATGAAACTATATTTAATATAAAAATTTAATATATATAAAATATATTTATTACTAAAAAAAAAAAAAGTAATAAAAATTTATTACTTTTTTTATTAAAATTTTTCTTTTTTGTTTTTATTATATTTTGTATTGAAATAATCATTTATTTATTTATTTCTTTTTTACATTATTAGTATTTCTTTTATTATATAATCATTATTATAGTTCAATATTTAAAAATTTAATTTAATATTAATAAAAACGTTTTATATTTAAAATTAAAATATATATATATACTTTATTCTGATAATTTTGAATTTTATAAATGTTTATAACATTCTAATATTATAAATAAAAGATTTTTATAATCTTATGTAGTTAGTCATATATAATAATAATAAATATAATAATAGTTATAATTTTTTTTTTTTTTACATAATTAAACAGGTAATATATTTATATAATAATAATAATAATAATAATAATAATAATAATAATAATAATAATATAATTATAACTACTTTTTTTAATATAAGAAAGAATTATTATATTAAATATATATATATATATATAAAATTATTGCTAAATAATAAAATACAGGTTTTATATAGCCATTCCATTATAATTAGTCATTAAAATTATAAAACATATATATATCTATTTACTTAATATTATTAGTATTAGTTTTTTTTTTTTTTGAAATATCAATTATTAAAATTAAAACATGAATAATAACAATGATAATACAACTGAAGTAAAATCAAAAATAGACATATGTAATAGACAATGTTGGATTTGCCTTCAAACAGAATATAAGGATGAAATCAACCCAATATCAGGAAAACCGGATCTTGTAGATCCTAATGAAAAATGGTTAACACCATGTTGTTGTAAAGGTTCAACTCAATATGTGGTAAATATTAGTATTAATAGAAATATAATTATGATGTATCTATAATATTTATATATCACTGTTAACAATGTGAAGAATGAATATTAATTTTTATCATTGTTATCATTATTATTTTTTTATTTATTTAAATAAAGCATGAAGAATGTTTAATAAATTGGATTAAATTGAAAAGAGAAACGGACCAAAAAAGTAAACTACGTTGTCCTAGTTGTCAAACTCCATATACTATTTTAATACCAAAAAAATCATTATTACAAAGATTATGTATTTATGTAATAAATAAAACAGATTCTTTAATAAAATATATTCCAAGTGTTATTAGATACATTTGTATTGCTTATTGCATATGGGAATTTAGTTATATTTATGGGTAAATAGAAAAAAAAATTTTTTTTATTAATTAATATTAAAATATATATTAAAATATAGTCTTTTTATTTCATTTATATATTAAATTTATTTATTTTTTATTTTTAATTTTATTTATATTTATATTTATATTTATATTTATATTTATATTTATATTTATATTTTTATTATTTTGTTATTTATTATTTTAATTATCATTACAATTTATATATATCATTTTAATAGAAAATTTACTTTGACTTCAATATTTGAAAAAGATTTTATTGAAGATAATTTAAAAACTCAAGAAGCTAAAATAATAATATTTAGAGGCTTTCCTTTATCTTTAATATGTAAGTTTTAAATATAATAAAAATATTTTTACTATTAAATATAATAAAAATGTTTTTACAATTAAATTTACTAATAATAATAATAATAATAATAATAATAATAATAATAATAATAATAATAATAATAATAATAATAATAATAATAATAATAATAATAATAATAATAATAATAATAATAATAATAATAATAATAATAATAATAATAATAATAATAATAATAATAATAAATAATAATAATAAATTATAATAATAAATAATAATAATAAATTATAATAATAATAATGATAATTAATAATAATGATAATTAATAATAATAATAATTAATAATAATAATAATAATTAATAATAAAAATATTAATAATAATAATTAATAATAATAATAATAATAATATTTAATAATAATATATTAAAATGGATTTTTTATTATAGTGACATTATTTATTCCTTGGGAATTTTCATTTTTAATAAGTGCTGCTATTATGCATTTTACTAGTGATAAAGAATTAATGATAAGTTTAGTTTTATTATATGCAGTTTCATGTAATTTCTTTTCTTCTGCAGTAAGATTAGTATTAGACTATATATATAATTTAAAATTAAACCTTGGATTAAAGAATGATGAAAAAACCAAAGAACAAAGACGTTTATTAAAATTATCAAAATCGATTACTTTCCCAAATGCAAGGGTTCATATTAATGAAAATTTCATTTCTCCTTCATCATTTACATTAAAAATTCATATTTTAGAAGATGTTCAAAACCCAATGATGCAAGGTAATCCACAAGTTCTTTTCGTTGAATATGAAAAAGCAATTATTCTTTTGGCTGTATTAAAGAGTAAATTATTTCATTTACTATTAAGTCATAGAAATAATCGTCGTCAAATTCCAAGACCACAACAAATTGATACTATTAATATTAATAATCAACATGACAACATTAATAATGACAATAACAATAACAATAACAACAACAACAACAACAACAACAACAATAATAATAATAATAATAATAATAATAATAATAATAATAATAATAATATTAATAATAATAATAATAATAACGGCAATAATAATAACAATAACAATGATATTCATCGTAATATAAATGATACTGATAGTAATAATATTAATATAAATATTAATAATTTAAATGGAAAGTTCAGTATATCTACTGTAAATATGAATGTAAATAGTAATTACAATGGTTTACATAATATAAATGATTTTAATGGTAGAAGATTAAATAATTTAAATAGTAATGAAGTAACTTGTGCTAAACATAAAAAATGCCAATCATTACCACCATATTTAAGCCAAGATTTTTTAAAAGAAAAAGCTTTTTCATGTACTGATTTAAATCATGATATTAGTAATGTATATGATGCTTCATTAATAAATAATAAAAATGTTTCAATTAATAATATAATCGACAAAGCTAATGATGGTTCATTCAAATGTATATTAAATAATCCAAGAGCTAAAAGATATAACGATATGATTGACAGTAATATTAATAATAAATTAAAAAGTTCATTGAGAAATATTATAGTTACAAATAAAGAAAATGACTTTATGAAAATTTTAAATAAACAAAAAAGTTTATATACAAAATTAACAGCAAGTAATACCGTACTTAATGAAAATTCAAAACAAAGTCGTAGTCCTACAAAATTAAAAAACGTAATAGATTTTGATCATTCTCTAAGTGTTAATAATTTATCACCAACTAAAGATAAAAGAATAAAAAATAAAGATTGTTTATCATCTGCTGACTTATTAAATGAACCATCTACATCAAATGGAAAGAAGAAAGTAACGATAGCTAATTCTAATTTAAATAATAATAATAATAATAATAATAATGTACGTAACGACAATATTAATAACAACAATAATCAAAATAATAATAATATCAATAATGCTAATAATATAAACAACAACAACAACAACAATATTAATAATAATATTAATAATGTTCAAAATAATATTCCAAATATTAATAATCGTAGAACAAAAGAAGCTTATTTGACCATAAATATTACTAATGTAACTTCACATGTTAAATATTTAATTATAAAAACTTTATCATTACCTATAATATCTTTAATTATTGGAAGATTGATTCATTGGTTATTTTTAACTATTCAATTAGTATTAAAGAATCTCCATTTATATTCTAGTAATCTTGAATATAATGAAATTATTAATAACTTTAAAACTAATCCCTTAATCTTTACAACTATTGGCATTTTATTGTCAAGTACATTTTATGATTTATGTCAATTATATTATAATTATTCTAAAAATATAGAAAAAGAAAGATTAATAGTATTAAATCATCAAGATATTTCAAAAAAATTAAATAATTATACATCCATTAATTAAATTTTTAAATTTTTTTTTTTTTTTTTTTTAGTTTTGTAATTATATAAATATATATAAATATAAATATATGAATTATCTTATACATAAATTTACTTATTATTATATATTTTTTCTTTTGTATTATTATTTTTAATATATATATTAAAATATATATATTAAAAAAAAAAAAAAGAAAAAAAAAAAAGTTTTGATAGAAATACTATATTACTATATTAATTTAAAATACGACTTTATCAAATTAATAATAAAAAATCTTTTTATATATAAAATTCTTTTTAAAAATTTTATTATTATAATTTAATTTTGTGTTTGTGTGTATTGTATTGATATTATATGTATGTTTGATATAATAACTTTATAAAATATATATATATATATATATAGTGTTAATAGATAAATATTATTAAGTTATTAAGTTATTAAATAAATATTAAAAAAAGTTAAAAACGAGATAAATATGAGAATAGAATAATTTTATATTTAATAATTAACTTGTACTGTATATATTAATTAATATATATTAATATACTAATATATTAATAAAACTTCTTTATCAGTGGATATTAAAATAATAAATTATATTATGAAATTTCTAAAGAAATTGAATTTAATTATTTTCTTCTTCAACATCATCATCAATGATTGCCAATGATTTATCTACAAATTCTTTAAAAAGTGGCATATTTTGAAAAGCTTGATCATATAATTGTTCTGGTTTTGAAGAACTATCAATTTCTTTTAATAATGTTTGTAATTGTTCATACTGTAATAAATCTCTTAATTCCTTTGATTGACCTTAAAAAATGTATATTATATATATATATATATATAATAATTAGAGAAATACTGTTTAAATGACAAATTATAAATTAACAATATACAATATTCTTTTAATAATAACAATAATATATAATATGTACCCAATTGTTTTAATTTTTCTTCAGGAACTTTAGTTAAATATTCGTCTTCGTCTTCATCCTCTTTTTTTTCTTTTTTTAAATATAAATATATATATATATAATATAAATAATTAATTTTATTTATAAAACTATTTCATCAAATTATTTTATCATATGAGTTAAATTTTATACCTTCTTTTTTTTCAGGTTCAGTTTTAACTGGTATAATTTCTTTCTTTTGACATGGTGTTTCTTTTTAGTTTATTATTTTCAATTGTATTTAATATATTTATATAGTAATTACATGATATATATTTATTAATAACTCAAAATAAAATTTATTTTTATTATTATTTATATTATATAGATAATAATATTAATTATAATATAATTTCATTTACCGTTATGCTTTTTGTAACATGCTAATGAACAACTATATAGTAGATAATAAAGTATATTATATTTTAAAAAAAAAATATATTTTTTTTAATTAAATCGTATAACATAATATTATTATATAGGTCTCATTTTTAAAAAATTTATTTGATATATACTATGGTATTAAACATTTTGGACATTTATATTTTGGTGGATTTTCATTACAAACTTGACATATTTTCTTATTATTCATTTTATTAACATTTCAAAATTTCTATAATACAATATAATATAATATAATATTTTTATTTTATTTTATTCAATTTTAATTATTTATAATTAATTAATTATTATTATAATAAGAATCAATAATTATATTATCAATTAAGAAAAAATAATTATCCAATCATATTGTTTCACACAAAAAATTTTTTATTAAATATTAATGTAAAAATGTATTGATTAAATCTTCCTTTCAAAATTTTTATAAAAAAATCGTAAGGTAAATAATAAAACAAAAATTATAATTGTAGAGTTTATTTAGAATATTTATTTATGAAAAAAGTAAAATATAAATACTAATTTTAAATATTTTTTTTTATATTAAATAAAAACAAACAAATAAATAAATAAACTTTGAAAAATATAATATATAAAAATAAAATAAATAAAACATCAAATAAAAATAAATCAAATAAATACAATAATAAAAAATAGATCATGGGTGGTTAGTAGATAAAATAAATAAAAATTGTATAATATAGTCGATATTTATTTAGATCCTTCACAGTTTTAAAATATAATTCTTATCACGATTGTTATATTGATATTTGAAATATTTAATAATATTAATAAATATAATATAATAATCTCTTTTTTATTTTTTTTTATATTTTAAAAAAAAATAAAGTAATAATTTATTATTATAAAATAATAAATTATTTTGTGATATGAATTCACTGTGAATAAGATCGATGACCCTAATATAAAAACGACTTATTAATCAATTTTTTTTCATGTATATATACTTTTAATTTTAATAGCTTACAAGTACATTGAAGAATTATACAAGAGAAAACAATCAGATGTTCTTGGATTCTTAGAAAGAGTTCGTTGCTGGGAATACAGACAATTAAATGTTATACACCGTGCTAGTCGTCCAACAAGACCAGATAAAGCTCGTCGTTTAGGTTACAAGGCTAAGCAAGGTTACGTTATTTACAGAATTCGTGTCCGTCGTGGTGGTCGTAAGAGACCAAATCCAAAAGGTATTGTTTACGGTAAACCAGTTCACCAAGGTATCGCTGAATTAAAATACCAAAAGAAATTCCGTGCTACTGCTGAAGAAAGAGTTGCTCGTAAATGTGGTAATTTACGTGTCTTAAATTCATACTGGATTAATGAAGATTCTACCTACAAATACTTTGAAGTTATTCTTGTTGACCCATCTCACAAAGCTATTCGTCGTGATGCTAGAATAAATTGGATTGTCAACCCAGTTCACAAACATCGTGAAGCTCGTGGTCTTACTGCTACTGGTAAGAAATCAAGAGGTCACAACAAGGGTCACAGATACAACAACACTTCTGGATCAGGTAGAAGAGCTACATGGAAGAAGCAAAACACTACTTCCTTACGTCGTTACCGTTAAAA
>MCFG01000223.1:87500-113067 GCA_002104895.1 Anaeromyces robustus | reverse complement strand
TTTGATATTCTTGTTGTTTTTATCATAATTCATATAAATCTGAAATTTGGTGTAATTTGGACTATTATCTGTGGATTTATTTAACGTTGAATCTACTAAATTGTTTTGTTTACATGTAAAATTTGATTCATAAAATTTTTTATTATTAAATTTTCTATAATTATTTTTATTAAAATTTTTATATTTATTAAAGTTTGGACTATATAATTTTGAATAAATAAAATTTTTATTAAATTTTTTATAATTTTTTATTGATAAAAATTTTTTCTTAAATTGATTGAAATTTAAATCTGTAAAAATAATTTTGTCATTGTAATTATAATGTAAGCTATAATTTTTCATAAATTTATTTCCAAGTAATAAATAAGTAGGAATTTTGTCTGTTATTAAAAATTTTTCTTTAAAAGTAACTAAATAAATTGATTTATTAATTGATATTTTTGCTTGAAAATATAGGTTAACATATTCATTAATTTTGGTAGCACCACTTATACCATTAATTTGTATAATTCTGGTTGTTTTTTGTGGCTTTAAATTTAAATTTTTAACTAATTTGGTTGAAATAAAATTGCAATATGAACCACTGTCTAGAATTGATTCATATTGTTTATTAAATTGATTTTTTAAATTATTATCATTTAAATCATTTAATTTTAGTGGAATTTTACAATTGAATTTGTAAAAAGTTTCTGGTATTTCGCGAATTGGATTGGAGTCTAAATTAATTGGGAAATTATAGGATAAAATTTTTTGATTATGAACATTCATTGACTCCAAATGATGTTCATTTTTTAATTTTTTGTAGTAATTTTCGTGGCTTTACTAACATCAGAATTTTTGTTGTAATTATTCTGATTATTAGAATAATTTTTGTGATAATTATTATTATAATTTTTGTAATTATTTTTGTAATTAGAATGGTGGCTGGAATTTCTTTTCTTGTTATTTTTATTATTGCTATTAGATTGTCTAATGGAATTTTTTACACTAATAGAGTTTTCAAATAGTATACACGTAGTAATAATATCTTCTAATGTGGCTGGAAATACATCTAACTTTTGAACTTGTTCTTGATATTTAGGGTGTAATCCATTATAAAATATTAAAGCTAATGGTTCTTCTTCACAGTTAAATAAACGAGTATAACTCCTGAATTCATCTATATACTCATTTATTTTTCCATAATGTTGTTTTAAGGAAATTAATTTAATTTTAGCTAATTTATAGCTTGCGACATTTGAAAAAGCAGCTTTTAAACCAGCTAATAATTCAAACATTGTTCCTGGTTTAATATTGCCTCTATACTTGGTTAAGTACCAGTTTCTTGCAGAATCTCTTAAACGTGATTTGACAAAATTAATTTTTGTTTCTTCTGGTAAATATTTATGTGGCGTAGTTCTGAATGTATCTTCACAAAGTTGGCAAAATAACTCAGTTTCCGAAGTTTTTCCTGAGAAAAATCCTGGTTCTGGAACTTGATTTAAAGGAGCAGAAAATTTACTTTTCATAATTACATCTCTATCTAAATCGAAGTTTGTGTCGGTAGAACTATCATCAGAATCTTGATTACCAAGTAATGGTCTAGGAGTTTCAAATCTTTCATATCCTTGTGGCGCAGTATTTTCAGTATTTAATCTTTGATTAATATTTTCTATAGCAGAATAAATATTATTTAGCCTAGATTCTAGTTGTTCATAATATTGGGTAAAATCATTAGTTGAAACAAAGTTTGCTTGCACACCATCGATAATTTCAGCAGCAGTTCTGGTAGCATCTTGCCTAAGTTGTTCAACTTCTTCAGCCATGGGAACTTCAGGTGCAGGAGTGGTAGCTCTATAGGAATTTCCAAACATCTTAAGGTAACCAGAAAACAGCAGGTAAGATTATTGTTAAATGAGGGTAGTTTTGGTTTAATAATGGTCAGGTCAAGATGTTTAATTAATAACAAAATAACTAATTAAACAAATATATAATTAATAGGCAAATTTATTTATTAATACACAATAAATTAATTAATTAAAAGAACACTTTTTTAAAATAATTAAGTTTTATAATAATATTTTTTATTAATAATTAATTAAGAAAAGTTTAAATAATAATTAGATTATTAAGTCATTAATTCTAAGTTATTTAGTTAATAATCTTACAAAGATTAAAAGGAATTGTAATTTCAATCCTTATTTATACTTTTTCTAAATCTAATAATTATTAATACATTTAATTATTATAATCTATTGATAATATATTTATACATGTATAATTTTAAATAAAATATATGAATAAAATAATATTGATAAAAATCTAACTATATAAAACTAATATAAAACTATATAAACTATTAATAAATTTAATGATAAGAATTTATAATCTAAGATTTAGATTTATAACTATTCTAATTATTTAACTAGTTAACTATTTAATTATTTTAATTGTTTAGTATACTATTTAATTATTTATCTATATATTAATTATTTTTATCTTTGGATTTTTATAATCTTTTCTGTATAATTAATTCTAGATAAAATGGGATATTTTTAATTATTTAAGATCTTAAGTAAATTTTAAATCTTTTTGAGATTTTTAGAATTCTAAGAATTTCTGTAAATTAATATAATAATCAACTATTCTAATTTTTATAAAAATAATTAACAATTATTATAATATATTATATAAATTATTATTATTATTCTAATTAATATTTTATAAATTATTTGAAGGCGTTTTCTGTATATCTGAATGATTATTATTATTATAAATTATAATATAATTATTGAAATAAAAAGATTTTATCTATATAAAATATTATAATTATTTATTTATGGATCCTTGTAAATATTTAATTATATTTTTATATTGTATAAACCTTTAAAGTCCAATATCTCGCCAACCAGTGGTCCAAATGGGCTGAAATTCAGATATGTTGTAGCTCTTGAGCAGAGCTTCTCAATGAGCATAAAATCAAAGCGAAGCGGCGGAAATCTTCAATATTTGCCAAGTTATCGTTATTTTTCTTCTGATTATTTTTATTAATATCTTAAGGGTTAAATTAAGTTGATTAATATTTATTTAATTTGTCCAAACCCTTTACAATATCAATTTAAATACTTTTTAATATTTGTTTATTTTATTGAAAATCGAATTTTAAGTGATTTAGTCAATAACGAAATTTAAATGTAATTGATCTATTAGTGAATTTCAATTTTAAATCCACTAATATTCGCGACAATTTTTATTAATAATATTAATTTTTTTATATATGTAACGAAACTCATAATCAGTAAATTAGTAACCATGGTTTAGTGGTTAAATACTATGACCATCGAGCTGAACTCCTTGGGTTCGACTCACACTCATTCTCAATTTATAAAAAATTTTTTATTTTAAGAAAAATTTATTATTAATTTCTGTATTTTATTTCTGTATTTTATTTCTGTATTTTATCATAGAAATTAATAGAATAAAATCAGAAATTTTCGGATAAAAATTTTTTATAATTTATCCTTTTTCCATAAGATTCTTTTTTATCAAAAAAATTTAAGTTTCGAGAACTTTTTAGAAATTTTTATTATTTTCAAAAAAAAATATAAATAGGTGTAAAATTCATTAATAAAATATTTTTAAATTCGTGCTTTTATTAATTAGTTTATAAGTAATTTGAAATATTATAATAACTAATTAATAATTAATATTTATACTTTAAAATTAATAAAACTTATTTCTAACAAAACATATTTATTTTAAATTACTTTATTGTTTATAAACCTATTGTGTAAAAGCAAACGTTACAATAAAAGCACCTTTTATAGAAAAAAACACAATACCTTTATAAACAAACTCTACTGCTAGTTTTCCGAATAACTTTTGGGACAACTCCTTTTGGAAGCTACCGCCTAGTCTAGAATTAAGGAAACTACTTGGAAATTCCCTTTTAGTATTAAGAACACTTTTATTTTGGATTACTTCAAATATTTCTTAGGACATATCTCTCCTTTTGGATTTATGGATAATCTACCGCTATTTTTAAAGTTTTTCTACTGGTCTGCTAACAGTTTGTGGTCCAATATTTTTTTTTAATTCCTATCTTTGATACTTTGCTCGACCAAATCCTAAAATCAATATAAGTGAATAAACCAATATTATTTAAATAAATCCTATAATCAATATAAATGAATAAATCAATATTATTTAAATAAATTTTATAATCAAAATAAGTGTATAAATCAATATCATTCAAATAAATCCAATAATCAATATAAGTGAATAAATTAATATTATTAAAATAAATTCTATAATCAATATAAATGAATGAATCCATACTATTCAAATAAATTCTATAACCAATATAAGTGAATATATCAAATAGTATTTAAATAAATTCCATAATAAAATATAAGTGAACAAACCAAATATCATTAAAAAAAAAAAAAAAAAAAAAAAAAAAAAAAAAAAAAAATTAATTATATATATACTTATATATATAATAATAATAAATTCCTTGCCTGAAATATTGGCAAGAAAATATCTTGTGTTTTAAAATTTTGTGTTGTTTCAATTATAAATAAGGAAAATTTATATTCCTTATAACTTAAAATATTACTTTTATTTCAAGGTCCTTTCCAAAGAAATAAAAGTAATAAGTCCTTCTTTTAAGATTTTTTAAGGTAATTTAGTAAATATACTAGGAGCGTATAGAGCTCATACACAGGGTAACGGCGTACATTAACTAGTTTCCGTAGGTGAGAAACTATAGTCGTTAATTATTTGGGTATTAGTAAAGGGCGGTTGGATCGAGATTGTGTAAGGCACGCCTTGCCTCGTAATAGGGATTGTTAGTGTGATAACAAGCACGCAATACCGGACGACGGGTTTAATACCACGATAAACTCTGGCGAAAGACGAACTCCAGTCACCGAAGGCTGTAGGTCGGTCGTGAAAGGTAAAGCGACCTAAATATATATAGT
Organism: Anaeromyces robustus; assembly: GCA_002104895.1. Taxonomy (NCBI): domain Eukaryota; kingdom Fungi; phylum Neocallimastigomycota; class Neocallimastigomycetes; order Neocallimastigales; family Neocallimastigaceae; genus Anaeromyces; species Anaeromyces robustus. The sequence continues at coordinate 108,106 of MCFG01000223.1, read as the reverse complement.
TTTCATTTTTTATTTGAGGTCTAGTATATACCTCTAGTTAGTAGCTTTTGCCGGTTATTTATTGTTGTAAGGCACAAAAAGCGAAATTTTAAATTACCTTAAATTGTCCTAAAATAAACTCTCAAAATTAATTTAGTCCGAATGAAATCCAATATCATAATAATAATCATTAGAATAATAGTTTTAGAAATTCAATTAATAATCATTACAATATTACTCAAGACACTTTCAGCAATCAAAAATTTTTTATAAAAGCAATTAGAACATGGAAGAAGAAACTTTTAACAATCCCACCTACAAGGACGGATTCGCTGGAGACCGTCGATACCTCAAGGGATTCCTGGCAAAAATGGATCTCATTTTTATGATCCATCCAGATAAATTTGCTGAGGATTCAGTAAAAGTCGCTTACCTAATATCCAGACTTTATGGTTCGGCAATGAATTGGGCTGCCACCTTGCTTGAAAATCGCGACCCGTGTTTGGATAATTACGAAGAATTTGTTACAAGATTTAAAGCCATTTTTGGGGACTATGACTCTACTTTCATTGCTAACCAGAAATTAAGAACCATAAAACAAAGGCGACTTGGGGATGTAAGAAGTTATATTTTAGAATTCAATAAATACTCTGATGAGTCCTCTTGGAATGAAGAAGCCAAGATGGACGCCTTTCTCGTAGGATTGAACGATCAGGTAGCTACACGGATACTCGAAATGTTTCCTGGCCCTCGTACTCTAATCGCAATGCAAACCATAGCTTCCAGAATAGATAGCCGACTTTCTGCACACAAACAGTTCTTTAATCAACAGAATAAATCAAATAATTATAAAAGTAAAAATAATAATATAAAAAAATCAAATTTTTCAAAAAAACCTTCAAATTCTAAATTCCGTGGACCCTTATCAAACGAAGAAAAGGAAAGAAGAAGAAGGGAAAACCTTTGTGCTTATTGTGGTTCCGCCGAACATTCGCTTGAAAATTGTTCTTTAAAGAACAAATATAAAAAATCGACAACTAGCGCCCATATTTCAAACTTCGAATTTAAACCCAGACCAAGAATCTCGGATCAACCAAATATAAAGCTTCCTATATTCGAATTCAACCTTAAAGTTTCTAATATTAAAACAAAAGCAAAAATTCTTCTGGATTCCGGCTCACAACTTAGCTTAATGGACAAATACTTTGTTAAAGAAAATAATATTCCCGTTTCTACTGAAATCACTTTTCCAAAAGTCTCCGGAATAGGAGGTAATCAATCGGTTATCGGTGAAACTCTTCCAATATCTGTTCAATACAACAATCACATATGCAAAGTAAAGTTTTATGTAATCGATCTTCCATCCTATTGCGCTATTCTTGGTGTAGATTGGCTCTCTACCCATAATCCTTCAATCAATTTTGCTACGAAAGAACTCGCATTTAAATCAAATCATTGTGTATCAAATTGTCTTGTAATACCAAGTACTTTTACCTCTTATATCCCACAAAAGGAAACAAAATTCAATGAAATTAGAGAAATTAAAGAAATAAATAATAATAATAATGATATAATTAGTGATAGAAAATGTAATAAAATAAATGTTAATGTATGTAATATAATTAATCCGAAAACATGTAATAATTCTAATAACAAAATAAACAAAGAAATAAATGATGAATTAAAAAATAAAATTAATAGATCTTTACCCAAAAAACTCATTCCATTTAAAGATGTATTTAGTGAGATATATGCGAATGAACTTCCACCTCACCGACCTTACGACTGTGAGATCAATTTGTTACCTAACACCCAATTATTCTATGGACCAATTTATCCGTTGACAGAAAAAGAATCTAAAACTCTTAAGGAATATATTGTAGAAAACCTTGCAAAGGGTTTTATTAGAAAATCTAAATCTCCTGGTGGTGCTCCTGTTTTCTTCGTATTAAAGAAAAATGGTGAACTTCGAATGGTTGTGGATTATAGACACTTAAACGACATAACTATCCGTGATTCTTACCCATTACCATTAATCAATGATATGCTCGAACACTTAGTAAATGGGAAAGTATTTTCAAAGCTCGATCTCCGTTCAGCCTATAACTTAGTAAGAATCAAAAAAGGTGATGAATACAAAACCGCTTTCACCTGTAAATATGGGCATTTTGAATATTTGGTAATGCCATTTGGCCTAAAGAACGCTCCAGCTGTCTTTCAACACTTTATCAATGATGTTTTAGAAGATATTCTTGGAGTATTTGCCTTTTGTTACATTGACGATATTATTGTTTTCTCCCCAGACTTAGAAACACATTATGAACATCTATCAGAAGTTCTCCGTAGACTTAGAAAAGCAGGGTTATTCGCAAAATTGGAAAAGTGTGAATTTTGTGTTCCCTACTTGGATTTCCTTGGGCATAGAATCTCTTGCGATGGCATTTTTATGGATCCTAAGAAAGTTTCTTCCATTTTAGAGTGGCCTGTTCCTTTAAATGTTAAACAACTTCAATCATTCTTGGGTTTAGCGAATTACTATAGAAGATTTATCCCAGGTTTTGCTGCTATTACACATCCCTTACATTCACTACTAAAGAAAAATACAAAATTCCTTTGGTCAACTGAAACTCAAGATGCCTTTGATAATCTCAAATCAAAATTCTCTTATGCTCCTGTTTTGGCTTACCCAAATCGTGATCTACCTTTCCTAGTTGAAACTGATAGTAGTAACTTTGCCATTGGTGCCATTCTCTCTCAAACTTCATCCAAGGATAATAAAATTCATCCCGTAGCCTTTTTCTCCAGATCTCTTACTGCTACTGAGAAAAACTATCCTATTTACGACAAAGAACTATTAGCCATTATCGAAGCTTTGGAACATTGGAGACATCTCTTAAAAGGGACTTCAAAACCATTTACAATTTTCTCTGATCACCGTAACCTTTTGTATCAAAAGAAACCAGAAAAAATGTCACAAAGACTTGTTCGCTGGGCTTTATTTCTGTCGGAATTCAACTTTAAAATAACTTATCGTGCTGGTTCTGCTAATGGTAAGGCTGACGCTCTTTCAAGAAGACCCGATTATGCTGCTAACAAAGAAGAATTAGACAATGATATTCCATTTACAGTACTACATCCTGAAAACTTTTCTACTATGATTTCTTTTGTATCTTTGAATGATCAAATACTTAGTGAATATAATGATGATAAATTCTACAAAGAAACTTGCAACAAACTTAATTCAAGGGATGATCGTACCAAACCAAAAGACTTCTGTCTTAGCAATAATTTTCTACTCTTTAAAGGAAAAATTTACGTTCCGCCTAGTTGTCGCTCTTCAGTTCTAAACATTTGCCACGACTCTCCTTCTGCTGGGCATTTTGGCTTCAAGAAAACCTTCTCTTTGATCAATCGTGATTTTTGGTGGCCTACTATGAGCTCCGACATAATAAGCTACATCCGTTCGTGTGAAATCTGTTGTCGCTCAAAGACTCAACGACACAAACCTTATGGATTCCTTAATCCACTTGAAATTCCTGATCGCCCTTGGACTTCTATTTCAATGGATTTTATCACTGACCTTCCCCCTTCAAATGGTTTCACTTGTATTTTTGTGGTTCTGGATAGATTTTCTAAAATGGGCCATTTTATTCCATTCCCTAACGTTCCTTCTTCCGAAGATACTGCTCAAGCTTTTATGAAATATATTTTCAAACTCCATGGACTTCCAAATGAAATTTTTTCTGATAGAGGTACTCAATTCACCTCCAAACTCTGGACCGCTATTTGCAAATCTCTCAACATTTTGATGAAACTATCTTCACCTTTTCACCATCAAACCAATGGTTTAACGGAGAGGGTGAACTCCGTTATTGAACAATTTCTTAGATGCTACTCAAACTTTAAAGGATCAAATTGGAATGAATACTTATTTCTTGCAGAATTCTGTTATAATAATTCGGTTCAAGAATCCTTAAAAAAATCACCCTTCTACGCAAATTATGGCTATAACCCCCGTTTCTCTCCAGCTGTACCAAACAATATCGATGTTCCTCGCGCAGAAGAATTAACAAAAAACTTATCCGAATTATTTTTACAACTTAAAGAAAACTTGAAGTTAGCAAGTAAGAAACAAGAAACATTTGCAAATAAACATAGGATGAAAGCCCCAGAATTTAAAATAAACGACAAAGTTTGGATCAATAGTTCGCTCGTAATTAGAAATAAGAATAAGAAATTAAAACCAAGAAAATTAGGTCCATACAAAATCATTAGAAAAGTATCACCTGTTTCTTATGAATTGGAACTTCCAAAAAACATTAGAATTCATCCTGTAATTCATGTTTCAGAATTAGAACCATATTATGAAGATAAATTCGGAAGAAAACAAAAACCACCACCACCAATAATCGTAAATGAAGAAGAAGAATATGAAGTTGAAGAAATTCTCGATAAAAGAAAACACTACGGCAAAATTCAATACCTTATAAAATGGAAAGGCTACCCTTTATCTGAAGCTTCTTGGGAACCAGAGTCAAATCTTAATTGTCCAGAACTACTTAAGAAATTTAACAAAGCAAATTAGAAACTTAAATTGAAAAAGAATCTTTAATATTATTATACTTTAATTTTATTAATATCAAACTTATTATATATCAATATCAACTTATAATACTTATTATTATTAATATTAAATAATCTTATCAATATCAATATCTAAATGTAATTCTTTATCAATGTAATTTTATTAATAAACATGTATATTTTTATATTATAATTTACACCTAAAAAAAAAAAAAAAAAAAAAAAAATATTGAAACTTTATAAATAAAAAAATTTTTTCTTATTTTAGCCTGATGTTGAGATTCGTCTGGTATCCGAATCCTAGAGGAGGACCATGTAACGAAACTCATAATCAGTAAATTAGTAACCATGGTTTAGTGGTTAAATACTATGACCATCGAGCTGAACTCCTTGGGTTCGACTCACACTCATTCTCAATTTATAAAAAATTTTTTATTTTAAGAAAAATTTATTATTAATTTCTGTATTTTATTTCTGTATTTTATTTCTGTATTTTATCATAGAAATTAATAGAATAAAATCAGAAATTTTCGGATAAAAATTTTTTATAATTTATCCTTTTTCCATAAGATTCTTTTTTATCAAAAAAATTTAAGTTTCGAGAACTTTTTAGAAATTTTTATTATTTTCAAAAAAAAATATAAATAGGTGTAAAATTCATTAATAAAATATTTTTAAATTCGTGCTTTTATTAATTAGTTTATAAGTAATTTGAAATATTATAATAACTAATTGATAATTAATATTTATACTTTAAAAATTAATAAAACTTATTTCTAACAAAACATATTTATTTTAAATTACTTTATTGTTTATAAACCTATTGTGTAAAGCAAACGTTACACTAACATTGAATTAAGAAATTTGTAATCTCGCAGGAGCTCGACTTTAAGGAGAGAGATTGTATATATATTTAACGTTACAGCGTAATCTCTTTAAATGTAATTTAAGCCATTACATATAGTGACTAAATTACATAAAATATTTCTGTAAATATATTGTAAAACAATAATTTAAATCAATTAAATAAAGTTTGAAACAAAATAAATTATTGATTTATTTCGTGAAATATTAAATTTTTATTTTTAATTTATAGAATTTTTATTGTTCTTGAATTTAAAATATATTATTAATATTAGAATAATAAATAAATAATAAATGAATTCAATTGAAATTATTTAGTATTAGTTTTTAATAATTAATTCAAAATTTCTATTTTTAGAAATAATAAATAAATTTATTAATAATTAAAATTTAGTTAGCTAGATAGTCTGCAAATAAATAGAAAACAAATATAAATAAATAAGTATAATTTTAATAAATAATTATAATAGATATAGATACTTCAAGATTTTTATAAATTTTGAAAGGTATAATTGCTATTAGATTTTTGTTATTAAATTTTAGAATTTTAATCTATGATATTATTAATAAAAATTATTATAATAAAACAATTTTTTTATTTTTTTATTTTTGAATTTAGTATTCCTGTTTTTTTAATTATTGTAATCTTTTTTTCTTAAAAAACATAATTAGTAAATAAGTAATCAAAGTCTAGTGGTTAGTCACTATAACAAGGCTAAACTCTCTGTGTTTGATTCATACTTCTTACCCTAAAGTTATAAAAAAATTATTTTTTATTTTCAAATTATTTATTATAAATTTCTGTATTTTATTTATGTATTTTATTACGAAATAAAATCGGAAACTACTGGAAAATTAAATTAAAATTTATCCTTTTTCTATGAAATTCTTTTTTTATGAGATTATTTAAAAAAAACTAAGTTTCTAGAACTTTTTTATAACTTTTGTTTTTCAAGTTTCCGAAAAAGAAAAGCTATAAAAATTGGTGTAAATTTTTGTTAAAAAATACTTCTTTTCTTCGTATATATATATTAATTAATTAGTTAATAAGTAATTTAGAATATTATAATAATAATTAATTAATATTCAATAATTTAATACTCAATAAAAAAGTTAATAAAATAATTTAATAATTAATAAAATAATTAATAAAATATAATAAAAGTATAATGTTTTACTTACTATAATCAATAAAAATTAAAATTAATAAATAAAATTTAATTTCAAACCCGTGGGTCTATACTCCAATAAGTATTTTAAAATACATTTTGTAAGAACTATGTTTTATTAATTATTTTTTTTTCAACCAGAAATATCTCTGATCTAATAATTTCAATATGGAGGATAATTAAATTGAAAAAAAAAATATTTTAAAATATTTAACATATAAGAATATAAACTAATATAGTGTATAATATATAAAAATAATAATAATAATTTTAAAATATAAAGAATAATAATATATTGACAATCTAATAATAAATTATTACTATATTTTTGATTATACTTTAATACTATAATATTAATAATAAATAAGAATATTAAATTTCCATATATAAATAATATATTATAAATTAAATATAAAATAATAGTATTTAATTTAATATATAAAAGAATAAATATTTAATATCTAATAAAAATTAAAATATAAATTATTTTTTAACAATTATAAATTTTATAATTATTAATATACTAATTTGTTACTACATATTGGTTTTATATCAGTTTTAATTTATTTTTTGGAAGAGATTTTAATTTTAAATACATTAAATAAATAAAATATATTATTAAAATAAATTAATAACACCCCATTAAAATACATTATTAATACGTCTCTTTGCGAAGGAACAGATTCTCTTTATTAAATAACAAAAAATATTTATTTTTTGTAATTACAAAGTTTTACAAAGTTTATTCACATTCTAAAACATTTTATAAAATATCATTTATCTAATAAAAATAATTACGTATTAAAACTAATATTTTAACAAAATATAATAAAATAACTACTGTGTTCTAGTTGGTAAATATTTTATATAAATTTATAATTAATAATAAACTTGATAAATAATAAATAAAATAATCACAAATTGAAACTATTATTTTAACATAATTTTTAATAAATAAATTATTCATAATAAATAATTTTTAATTATAAACTGTAAAATAAATAAATTAGATATGTTTAATAAGTACAATTCATCTTAATTTACAAAAATTAAAAATTATGAAATATTTTAAGTTTACATAAAAAAAAAGTAAAAAAATGAAAGGCAATTCAATTGAAAATATGGTTATGGTTAATAAATTATCAGCCATTATTAATGAACAATTTAAATTATTAGGAGATATGAATAAATCTTTAAATTATATTAAAGAATTAGCAGCTGATAAATTGGAATACATTGAATTGTATCAAGATAAATCAAAATCTACTACTAATAAAAGTAGTTTTAATATAGATGACTATGAACAGAATTTCATTCAAAAAATTAATGATATTGAGAAAATTGATATTCAAAAAAAAGTTATTGAAGGTATTTTAATTTTTTATAAAGTTTTATTTTAATTTATTTTTTTTTTAAATTTTTAAATATTATCTAATAAATTTTATATTAATTATCAAAATTTTTAAATTATATAAAAGACATTAAACAAAAATTAAATATGAATGAAGAAATGAATAGTGTTAATAAAGAATATGATAAAAAATTAGAGGAGGAACAAGAAAGATTTCTTAGTCAATCGAGATATAAAAGGTATGCAGCAAATAAAGAATTTCAAGAATTTAGAGAAACATTATGGGATGTAAAAAATGAAGGAAGGACAATGCCTTCACTAGTTGCTTATACTCGACAGAAATATGGATATGATGATGAGATGGATATCGATAATCTGGAAGAAGAAGATGATGATAATATTATTATTACTAATAGACAAGAATCATTTATTTGTCCTATTACTAAGCGTATAATGAATGATCCATTAATCAGTAAAACTTGTAAACATTCATACTCTTCGGTAATTAAAGAAATTATAAAAGAAAATAATGAGCGTCGTATTGAATGTCCTGTAGCTGGTTGTATTCATTATGTTTCCTTAAATGATTTACGTCCAAATAAATTATTAGCTAGAAAAATTAGAAGAAAAAGGTTTTTAGAAATGGAAGAAGAAATGGAAGAAAGAGAAAAATATGAATAAAAACTTTTTTTGAATAACTCTCTTCTTTTTATGATATAATTATTACTTTAATAAGAGTTATCATAGGAGTATAATAAACAGAAAATAATAATGTAAATAATATTTTATACTTAGATATATTATTATAATATTATCTAAGTATTTAATTGCATATCTTTATTTTTATTCAAAATTTATTTTTTCTTTTTATTATTTATATTATTTATATAATAAAAAGAAAAAAAAAAAAATAATAATAATAATAATAATAATAATAATAATAATAATAATAATAATAATAATAATAATAATGATAATAATAATAATAAAAGAAATAAAATATTAATATTATGATATAATTTATAAATATAATTCATTAAATATATTTATTAGTAGAATAAAAATGGATTATGAATCATTTCTAATATTTCAAATGTAATATTAAATTTATATAGACTGTTTATAGAAAATAAAGTTTAATAATTAATATTTGTAAATAATAAATTTATTTATATTAACATCTAAATTTATAATTATTTTATTAATCACATGTAAATAATATATTTATGTTTTATTAACATTATTTATATAAATATCTTAAATTTATGTAATAAATCTTTATCATACGCCCTATTGAGAAATGCAACATTACGAAATGCAACACTCCCTAAATTACTAACAAAAAAAAATTAAAAATTATTTTTTTGTAAAAATGAAATGAAAAACTATTGGATAATCATATAATATATTAATTACTAAAGAAAAAAATTTTTTTTTTTTTTGTTTTGTTTTGTTGTAATAATATATATAATAGAATAAAAATCAAATTATTCTTTTTCATTATGTTAATATAATAATAATTTAAAAATAATATAATAATAATATAAAAAATTAATATAATATAATTTTAAAATAATATAAAATGATATTTAACTTTGGTCAAATTATTACAATAGGCATATTAGGTGGTGCCGGAGGTTATTTAATATATAAAAGTAAACCTTCAACTAAACGTATCGAAGCAGAATATTATGAACAATTGAAAGAAAAAGAAAATAATAAAGAAATGAATAAAAATAATAATGAAATAATCTCAATAGATACTTCTCATATCAAAAATGAAGAAAAAGAAAAATTATCTCGTAATATTATTAACACAATTAAAAATAAAACTAATTATTTAAAAAATAAAAATCAAGAACAAACTTCAAAAATCAATTCAAATAATAATATTGAAGAAGAAGAAAAAACAATTCAAAGTAATAGATTATATAGCAATTTTTATGAAAATTATAAAAGATCTAATGAAATATTAATTAAAGGAAAAGAAAATGCAGGATTAAAAAGAAGATATGAAGACATACAAAGAATTCATAATTATTGTAAAAATAATCTTAATTAAAATAGAATAAAATAAAATAATAAAAAATTAAATCATTTTTTAAGTGTAACCTATATAAAAATGTATTTAAAATAATAATACCTAAAAAAGTAATTATAATAAATCATATAAAATAAATAGAGATAAAAATAACAAAATAAAAAAAATAGAAAGAAATATAATAAATAAATAAAAATATTAACAAAAAATATAATACACTTTAAATAAAACATATTAACAAATTTAAAAACAAAATAAAAAAATAAATAAAATAACAAAATTTACAATTTTTGTTATTTTTTTTTTCAGATTATACAAATTCAATTAATAATTAAACAATTATTAGTATTGCGTATATTAAAATATTTAATCTATATATAAGTTAAATATTTAATATATATATATATATATAATTTTGAAAATTTTGAAATTTAACAAGAAATCTAAATTTTAGAATCAACCATTATTATTATTATTAATTGCTATCCTAAAATGGATAGTGATTCAAAATAATAAAATTAATATATAAAAAATTACATTAATTACAATTTTTAATGAATTTTTTTCAAATATTTTTATAATTAATGGAGTCAATGTATGTTTTTATATATTTTAATTTAATATATATACATAATTTTATAATATTGTTATAAAATTTTAATTTTTATAATTTTATATATAATTGTAAATTAATAAGTAAATAATAAATATTAATAAATATAATTATTAAATATTTAATTTTATATAGTCATTATTACAGCTGTTACTATAAGATTATTAGTTTTCTTTTTATATTAAACATAAGTAAAAAAATATAGATTAAACTAATATGTTAATTATAAACTTTAATTTTGTTTTTATATTTTATTAAATTTTTTAAAAATGAAAAGTTGGAAACTTTTTAATTGATTGGTTGGTAAAGATTATTAATTTTAATTTTATACCTCATTTTTTATATATAAATTTTTAATATTTAATATAAAATTCTTTAAATCGTAATTTTTTTTAATTTTTTTTAAATTTTTTTTGAATTTTAAAAGTGAAATAAATGTTAAGAACGTGACTTTTTTTTTTAAAAAAAAAAAAAAGTTAGAATTTGTATTTTTGTTTTTATAAAAAAAAAAAAAATCAATATTTATCAATATTATTCAAATATAAATATTATATTTCATTTTTTAAAAACAATGACATCTTAATATAAAATATTATTAACAAATATATATTTTTAGTAAAGAATATTTTTTATTATTTATTATCATAAATATTCTTATATATCACGATTTTCTTTTTTAAAATACTCATACTAATAATTACTAAATTCTAAAAGAAGTTTTTTATTTATATATATATATATATATATAATATTTTATTTATATATTTTATTTTTTTTTAGAAAAAAAAATATGAACAGAAAAGTTAATTCATTAGAAAGAAAAAAAATACAAATTATTGATATTATTGATTCAAATAATTTATATAAATTAAAAAATTATATTAAAGAAATTAACATTTCTTTGAAAGAGTTAAACAATAATAATTTTGATTTATTAATATATGCTATTGAACATTTTGCTTCTATTGACATTATTGATTTTATTATTAAGCAATGTCAATATGAAACTTTAAATTATTCAATATATGATTATACTGATAGAAAAATTTATTATAATAATGGTTACTCTCAAGAAAGCTATTATGGAATTTTTAAAGTACCACTTTTTTCTTCTATATCTATCAATAATTTTAAAGTAGCAAATTTATTAATAAAAAATTGTGCAGACATAAACTTTATTATAGATAATTTTTATGTCATTCGTTCTAATTTTAAAAAAGAATTTTGTTTTGGTGATATAGTCCATTATTTAAATATTTTTAATCTTCTACAGTCGGACAATTTGAAATATATATTAAATAAAGGTTTTAATATAAATATTGTTAATACAGGAATAATCTCTGAATTAATTAACGATAAAATGGAAAATCAATTATCCCTTATAAATACAATATTTAAACATTATATTTTTGACAATGATTTTATATTGAAATTATTACATATTTATAAAAATAGTCAATCCTTATCAGTAAAACAATTAAGAAATATTATATTTACTGAAAAAAGGAAAATTGAAATTAAAGATTCATATTATAACAAAGAATTATGTAAAAAAGATAATGAAGTATTAAAATTATTAATGAATTATGATTCTAGAATTCAATAAATAGGAATAATATGTTTATTATAATAATAATACTAATAAATAATTAATATTAACATTAATAATAGTAAATAATGAATAATAAAATAGTTTTGAAAGTAAATATTTAAAAAATTATAATATTAAAATAATCAGTATCAAAAAAATAACAAAATTTATAAATAATAAACAAATAAAAAAAAAATAATAATAATAAATAATAATAAGTTTTATTAGACCGGACCATAATAAATAATGTTTTTTTTAACATATTTTTTATTAAATTTTAAATATTGTAAAAAATTATTAATATATTAAATTTTAAATATTGTAAAAATGATTAATATATTAAATTTTAAATATTGTAGAAATGATTAATATAAATATTTTTTATTAGATTTTAAATATTATAAAAAGATTAATATCGAATGAATGTTTTATAATTATGAAGCGATATTTTAATATTATATAATTGTATATATGAATGAATAATTATTTAAAAACAAGCTAATAAAATAATTAAATAATAAGAATATGCAATAAAATAAATTTATATAAAAATAGTTAAAAAAATATATATATTAAGAAATAATATAAGAAAGAATAATAATAAAAAAAAAAAAAAAAAATACTAAATTTTATTGTTTAAAACGTGTATATAATTATATTATTATATTATTATTTATCTTTTTGTTATAGCTCTTTCAAATGTTCTATTTCGTTTAAATTATTTTTATAATTTAAATTTTTTTTATCATTTAAATTATTTTTATCATTTAAATTATTTTTATCATTTATATCTTCTTTTACATTGATATGTTTTATTTCATTTGAATGTTCTGTTTCCTTTGAAAGTTCTATTTCATTTGAATGTTCTGTTTCCTTTGAAAGTTTCATTTCATTTGAATGTTCTGTTTCCTTTGAAAGTTTCATTTCATTTGAATGTTCTTTTTCCTTTGAAAGTTTCATTTCATTTGAATGTTCTGTTTCCTTTGAAAGTTTCATTTCATTTGAATGTTCTGTTTCCTTTGAAAGTTTCATTTCATTTGAATGTTCTTTTTCCTTTGAAAGTTTCATTTCATTTGAATGTTCTTTTTCCTTTGAAAGTTTCATTTCATTTGAATGTTCTGTTTCCTTTGAAAGTTTCATTTCATTTGAATGTTCTGTTTCCTTTGAAAGATTCATTTCATTTGAATGTTCTTTTTCCTTTGAAAGTTTCATTTCATTTGAATGTTCTTTTTCCTTTGAAAGTTTCATTTCATTTGAATGTTCTGTTTCCTTTGAAAGTTTCATTTCATTTGAATGTTCTGTTTCCTTTGAAAGTTTCATTTCATTTGAATGTTCTGTTTCCTTTGAAAGTTCCTTTTCATTTGAATGTTCTGTTTCCTTTGAAAGTTTCATTTCATTTGAATGTTCTTTTTCCTTTGAAAGTTTCATTTCATTTGAATGTTCTGTTTCCTTTGAAAGTTTCATTTCATTTGAATGTTCTGTTTCCTTTGAAAGTTTCATTTCATTTGAATGTTCTGTTTCCTTTGAAAGTTCCTTTTCATTTGAATGTTCTGTTTCCTTTGAAAGTTTCATTTCATTTGAAGGTTCTGTTTCCTTTGAAAGTTCCAACTCTTTCAAATGTTCCAATTCCTTCAAATGTTCCAACTCTTTCAAATGTTCTTGCTTTAATTTTTCTTTTTTTAATTTCTTTTTCTCTATAATTCTCTTCCTCTTATTATCAGCTTTTTGAAGAATTTCTTTATATTTTGTTGTTTGACCACAAGGATTTCTACGAATATGTATATCTCTGTGATCACTACGAGTAAATCCTCGTCCACATACTTCGCAAACATAAGGTTTATCACCTGTATGTATACGACGATGACGAATTAAATCATATTTACGACTAAATGCTTTATTACAAATATCGCATTGGCAATCTTTACCATATGGAATACTTATCGGTTTATTTTTATATTTTTTATATCTCTTTTTTTGTTTTGAGTTGGAATCTTGATCATCATCAGTTTTTCTATTTTCAACTGATCCAATTAATTCAGAATTTAATGATATATCATCTATTGATATATTTTTATTATTATCGTTATTATTATTATCTTCATTGATATTATCTTTGTTGTTATTATTTTCATTGTTATTATCTTCGTTGTTTTTTTCTTTGTTATTATTATTATTGTTATTACCATTATTAATATTATTGATAGATGAACTTTTTAAATTATTAGTATCATTTAAAGGAACAATAATACTTTCTTCAATATTATTATTATGTGATATATCTGTTAATTCTATGGACGATTTAGTTTTTGAATTCTCTATTTCATTTAATTTTTTCTTAATTTCTTCAAATGCAGATGTTATCGCTTTTCTCTTCTTTGTTAACCTATTTAATGAATTCTTATTTTTCTTAAATATTTCTGTGTTCTTTCTATAATCTTCTATTTCTTCCAATTTTCTCTTTATAACATCAAATGCTTCTGAAATATCCTTTGTTTTACTACTTATTGATATATTGATATCATTATCAGTTTCTTTATTTATTTTCTTTAATTTGTCATTTTTAAATTCTTCTAATTTATAGTTCTCGAGATTTTCAAGATTCTTCTTAATAGCAAAGATTTCATCTGATATATCTTTCTTTTGAGGTGAAGTTACATCTTTAGAACGTTTTCTTCTTTTTGACCCATTATTTGTACTATAATTTTCTATATTCTCAAGCTTCGTTTTTATCTCTAGAAATACTTCAGATATACTTCTTTTTCTGGAATTTAATGAAGTATAAGAATTTAATGATTTTTCTTTTCTATTCATTTTATTATTACTAACTTTTTCACCTAAATTATCTTTTGACTTAACACTCACATCATTTTTCATTATATTATTCAAATTTTTAACACTTTTATATATCATATTTAAATTATTTACAGATTTTGAATTAAATTTCTCATTTTCTTTGTCCTTAATATTATCATCTAAATCATCTCTATGTTTCTTTTCTATTTGTTTCTCCTTATTTTCCAACGCTTTATCATTTGAATTGTCATGTTTTTTATTATGTATATGCACTATTCTTGAATAAATAATATTTGACTCTTTGTCTAAAAAGTCAATATCAGAATTCTCTTTTTGATTATTATTAATAGTTGAATTAGTGGAATCATTATCTTCTTTATTATTATTATCATGTATATCATTTTCTTTTCCATTACTATCAATGTCAATTGTATTTTTATCATTACTATTATTATTTTTATTTTTACTATTATTATTATTATTATTAATGCTTACAATGTTACTTTTATCATTTTTATTATTAATATTATTATTATTAATGCTTACAATGTTACTTTTATCATTCTTATTATTATTATTATTATTATTATTATTATTATTAATGCTTACAATATTACTTTTATTATTATTATTATTATTATTATTATTATTATTATTATTATTAT
Source organism: Anaeromyces robustus (assembly GCA_002104895.1). Taxonomy (NCBI): domain Eukaryota; kingdom Fungi; phylum Neocallimastigomycota; class Neocallimastigomycetes; order Neocallimastigales; family Neocallimastigaceae; genus Anaeromyces; species Anaeromyces robustus. The sequence goes on along the minus strand of MCFG01000223.1, from coordinate 92,456 downwards.
TATTATTATTATTATTATTATTATTATTATTATGATGATGATGATGATGATGATGATTATGATTATGATTATTATTAATGCTTACAATACTATTTTTATCATTCTTATTATTATTTAATTTTAAATTTTCAATTTTATTATTATTATCTGTGTTAATATTAGTTTCATTAATAGTGGTAGTTAGTATTGTTACATTATTTATATTATCATTAATTTTTTTGTTATCGTTTTCCTTTTTATTATTATTATTATTATTATTATTATTATCTCTGTCTTTATTATAATTATAAATATCTGTATTTGTTTTATTTAAATCTGGTATACCATCATTTAAAATTTCATCATATAAGGCTAAGTCCATTAAACAGTAAAATAATGGATCACTAAATGATTCTGTAATAAATATATTGAGGTCGTTTGACACTTGTTTTCTTTCTTCTTTATTATGTTTTGATAATGTTCTTGTAATTTTTGTTTTTGTTTTTTTATTATGATGTTTAGTTATATATGAAGATGACAAAGGAAATTCAATGTTTATTTCATAATTTGATGCTTTTCCTGATGATAAAGATTGTTGACCATTAAAACTAGATGTTAAATAAATTGTATTATTATTATTGTTGTTGTTGTTGTTGTTATTATTATTATTATTGCAATTATAAATATTATTATTATTATTATTATTAGTATTAGTATTATAAATATTATTATTATTATTATTATTATTATTATTATTATTATTATTATTAGTATTAGAATTAGTATTAGTATTAGTATTAGTATTAGTATTAGTATTAGTATTAGTATTGTTATTGTTATTATTATTAGTAGTAGTAGTAGTAGCTGTATTATTATTATTATTATTATTATTATTATTATTGTTGTTGTTGTTGTTGTTGTTGTTGTTGTTGTTGTTGTTGTTGTTGCTGTTGTTGTTGTTGTTGTTATTGTTATTATTAATGTTTACAATATTATTATTGCTATTATTATTATTATTATATGGGTATATTGAATTATTTGTGAATTCATGGGTAAATGGTATATTATTATTATTATTTAATATAGTTTGTTCAGCTTTTATAACAAATAAATTTGAATTATTTTGCATTAGATTTTGATTCAATTGATTATTATTCATATTTTCTTTAGTATTAATAAAAAATAAATTAGTATTATTTGCCATTTGATTTTGATTTAATTGATTATTATTTTTATTCATATTTGGTTCTGTTTTAACAAAAAATAAATTTGAACTATTTTGATTTTGATTTTGATTTATTTGGTTATTATTTATATTCATATTTGATTTATTCTTAATAAATGATAAATTAGTATTATCTTGTATTCTATTTTGATTCAAATGATTAGTATTCATATTCATATTCATATTTTGATTCCTAATTATTTGATTATTATTATTCATATTTTGATTCCTTATTACTTGATTATTATTATTAATATTATTATTATTATTCATATTTTGATTCCTAATTACTTGATTATTATTATTATTATTATTATTATTCATATTTTGATTCCTTATTACTTGATTATTATTATTATTATTATTCATATTTTGATTCCTTATTACTTGATTATTATTATTATTATTATTATTATTATTATTATTATTCATATTCATTTTCATATTCATATTCATATTCATATTCATATTTTGATTCCTTATTACTTGATTATTATTATTATTATTATTATTATTATTATTATTATTATTATTATTATTATTATTATTATTATTATTATTATTATTATTATTGTTATTATTATTATTATTATTATTATTATTTATATTCATATTTTGATTCATGTTATTATTCATAGTCATATTTTGATTCATGTTATTATTCATATTTATATTCTGATTCATGTTATTATTCATATTCATATTCTGATTCATGTTATTATTCATATTCATATTCTGACTCATGTTATTATTCATATTCATATTCTGACTCATGTTATTATTCATATTCATATTCTGATTCATCTTTCCTTTATTATTATTATTTATATTCATATTTTCTTGAATATTATTGATACTCATATTCATGTTTATGTTATTATTCATGCTGATATTTTGATTTATGTTTTCTTGATTATTACTCATCTGATTCATGTTTTCTTGATTATTACTCATCTGATTCATGTTTTCTTGATTATTACTCATCTGATCCATATTTTCTTGATTATTACTCATCTGATTCATGCTTCCTTGATAATAATTTATGTTCATATTCTGATTCATGTTTTCTTGATTATTATTCATATTCATATTCTGATTCATATTTTCTTGGTTATTATTCATATTCATATTCTGATTCAGATTCATATTTTCTTGGTTATTATTCATATTCATATTCTGATTCAGATTCATGTTTTCTTGGTTATTATTCATATTCATATTCTGATTCATGTTTTCTTGATTATTATTCATATTCATATTCTGATTCATGTTTTCTTGGTTATTATTCATATTCATATTCTGATTCATGTTTTCTTGATTATTATTCATATTCATATTCTGATTCATGTTTTCTTGATTATTATTCATATTCACATTCTGATTCATATTTTCTTGATTATTATTCATATTCATATTCTGATTCATGTTTCCTTGATTATTATTCATATTTATATTTTGATTCATGTTTCCTTGATTATTATTCATATTTATATTCTGATTCATGTTTCCTTGATTATTATTCATATTTATATTCTGATTCATGTTTCCTTGATTATTATTCATATTTATATTCTGATTCATGTTTCCTTGATTATTATTCATATCCATATTATGGTTCCAGTTTATTTGATTATTATTCATATTTTGATTCCAATTTGTTTCTTGATTATTATTAATAATCTGATTTTCATTCGTATGGCATCTGTAATTTATATTCATATACTGATAATGATTTCCATTTCCATTTCCATTTCCATTTTCGTTTTCATTTTCATTTTCATTATTAAATCGATTTAAATATTGATTACATCCTTCATTAGAATTTTGAATTTTATTACTCATTTGATATTGATTATTAATTTGGTTATGATTATTTATTTGATTTTGATTATTTATTTGATTTTGATTATTTATTTGATTTTGATTATTTATTTGATTTTGATTATTTATTTGGATTTGATTATTTATTCGATTTTGATGATTTATTGAATTCTGATTATTCATTTCATTCTTATTTTGATTTTGAAAAGAATACTGATTTAAATTGCTATTATAGTTAATAGCATTATTAAAATACTGATATTCACTTAAACTATCATTCCTATAATTATGATTTTGGTTTCGGTTTTGGACTTGATTTTGACTTTGATTTTGATTTTGATTTTGATTTAGATTCAGATTCAGATTTTGGTTTTGGTTTTGGTTTTGGTTTTGATTATAATTTTGATTTTGATTTTGATTCTGAATATGATTTTGTTTCTGATTTAAATTCCGGCTAACATTATAACTGTTTCCATTATAATTTTGATATTGATTAAAATTCTGATTACTATTATTTTGATTACTTTGAAATTCTTTTTGAGACTGCATTAAATATTGTTTTTCATTATTTTCAAAATTATTTTGATTTTGGTTTTGATAATTACTTTCTTCATTATTATTATTCTGATTTTGTTTCGTACTTTGATTGTTATTGCTTTCTTGATAATTTTGGTTAAAATTTTGTGTATGATTTTGAGTTGGAATTTTATTATGATAAAAATTTAAATTTTGATATCTAGCATTATCATTTATATTATGATTTTGAAAAGGAGCTTGATTAATATTAGATAGATTTCGATTATTCAAAGAATTATTCGTATTTACAGATAAAATGTTAGAATTATTCACATTATCAATAGCTAAGGAATTATTAAAATATATAGTATTATTTACAGGAAATTCATTTTTGATATTATTTAATGCATTCGAATTTGATATTAGTGAATTCATATTTAAAAACTTTAAATTAAATATTAAAAATCATACTATTTATTCTAAATGAATAATAATAATAATAATAATAGCTGTTCAATTTTCAAATATTATTAAAATAGTTAAAATTATTTCATTGAAATTAATAATTATATATATATATTGAAATACTAATAATAAAAACTTTTATTTTTAAAGTTTCATTACTTTTTCCAATAAATATTAAACCTATAATAACATATAATAATATAAAATTATTTCATTGAAATTAATAATTATATATATATATATCGATATACTAATAATAAAAACTTTTATTTTTAAAGTTTTATTACTTTTTCCAATAAATATTAAACCTATAATAATATATAATAATATAAATATAATATATAAAAAGAATTAAAAGTATTTCATGTTAGTATAATAATAATTTTAATTTAAAATTAAATTAATAAAAATTGTATATATATAACTTTATTATATACTTTGAAGAATACTGTTATAATAAATAAGAAATTTATTAATTCAAAAATTTACATAATTAATTTATTTATTCAAAAATTTATATAATTAATTTATTAAATATAAAATAATGAAATCATAAATAAATATATAAAAACATTTATCATAAATATAATTTTATATACAATTATAAAAAAATATTATTATTTACAATATCAACGACTTATCGATTTTATATTACTTATGACACAAATGAAGAATAAATATTGAATATAATTTAAATTACAACTTAAAAAACTTTTATTTATTGATGATTCTATTATTAAAATCTTAATAAACTGAAATTATATAATTATAATCTAAATAAACTGAATAATATTATTTATTATTAATAAAAAATTAAAAAAACTATATAAAATAACTGGTGATATTTATTCACTTATCAATTCTTTATTTTTAATAATTTTACATTATACTTTTTGTTAATTCTAAAAACATTGATATTAATAGTATAAAAAAATTATTTTTTTCTACAT
>MCFG01000223.1:0-85000 GCA_002104895.1 Anaeromyces robustus | reverse complement strand
CTGCCAATACAAAAATAGATGTATATATAATAACGAATATATAAATATATGGACGAATTTTTCCTTGATATTTTGAGAAAGATGCAGGATGGATAATAGCAGCATAAAGATTAAATATTACACTATTTAATATATAAAAATGTTAAAAATTATAAAATATATTTATTTATATATATATAAACACATAGTATATTTAATATTTATATTTTACAAGTATAGAAATTATATATATGTATTATTATATTCTTACACATTCTCAATTTTGAATATAAATTTAATAAGTTCTTTATACTTACATGCACGCTAAAGAAATAAATGAATTATGTGTAAAATGATTTACAAAAAAATGAAAGTAGCAAAACCATGGTGGTGAACTTATTAAAGCAAAACCATAAATAACAATTCGAATTATTTTTATTATATGTTGACCTATGTCAATAAAACATAAAAATTTAATATTTGTATTATTATTAAAAAAAACAGTAGCTAAATCACAAAAGAAAGCTATTATATGCTCAACAAGAGCTATCGTTTCTTGTGTTTTTGTTATCATATTCGTTAATAATTACTTTAATCCATTATATATTTTAACTTCATTAAAATATTTTTCAATTATAATATTAATTTTTATATTGTTAACATTCAATTATATATATATATATATTTATGTATTAAAACTTGCTTATTTATTGATATATTAATGATATATGTATGTATATATATTTATTTATTTATTTATTTATTTATTTATTTATTTATTTATTTATTTTTTATCCAATGTTTTTAAAAGAAAAATGATTTTTTTTTTTTTTTTTTTTCTTTTTTAATTAGCAATAATTAATTTAAAATAAATTTACTTTTCTTTACAAAAATGTAAAATATATATATTTAAATAATGTTCTATTATCTATATTATTAATAACTTTATTATTATTATTTATTATTAGATAAAATATTTTGAAGAATATGGTAAATTATCAAATTTATAATCAATTAAAATAATAATAATTAATTTAAATGATTTCTCTTCTTTTTATCAATGTCACTTCTTTTCTATATACATTTTTATTTTTATCTTTATTAATTTTACCTCTTAATTTTTTACTATAATACTATTTTTATTCTTATTTTATTTTATTTTATTTTATTTTATTTTATTTTATTTTATTTTATTTTATTTTATTTTATTTTATTTTATTTTATTTTATTTTATTTTATTTTATTTTATTTTATTTTATTTTATTTTATTTTATTTTATTTTATTTTATTTTATTTTATTTTATTGTTATTTTATTGTTATTTTATTTTATTTTATTGTTATTTTATTGTTATTTTATTTTATTGTTATTTTATTTTATTGTTATTTTATTTTATTGTTATTTATTTTATTATTTTATTTTATTGTTATTTTATTGTTATTTTTATTGCTTATTTCACTACCCTTTTATTTTCTAATATAATTATAATTATATTATATTTATTATTCTTATTTGCTAATTTAGTTTATTCTTTCATACTTTCTCATACTCATTATCATTTTTATTACTTGATTATAAAAAAAAAAAAAAAAAAAAAAAAAAAAAAAAGGAGAAAATAAAAAAAAAGGGAAAATAATAAAATAGAATATAATAATTGTTTATCTTATTTTTAACTTTTTAACATATTTACATAAAAAAAAAATTTTTTTGTGTTCAATATCTTTTCATAAAATTTAATTAATCATAATATAATAATAAATTACTTTGTGTATTTCTATTTCATTTTATATTTTCTATAAATAAAATTTAAAATATGATTTACATAAACAATCATTTTTATATTTTCTATATATATAAAATAATAATTTATATAAACAATTAATAATAAACAATTAATTGACTAATTTTTGTTTAATATTGTTTATAATTAATATTGTTTACTAAAAGATATAATAAGAATATTCTTATGTTAGAATTCTAAGATAGAAACAAAAGTTTTGATGTAAGAAAAGAATGAAATAAGTTTTTGACTTTTGACTTAATGATTAATATATATTTACAAATATCTTTTTATTTTGTTAAAATGTTTATATATTTTTATCATTGTTTTAAAATAATTATGTAAACTATGAAAAAAAATTTTTTTTTCATAAATAAAAATTGACATAATTTTTAATATATTATAACTAAAAAATTTGTATAATAATTTATTATTAATTATTTATTTATTTATTATTTTTATTTATTTATTATTATTATTTTTATTATTATTGTTTATTATTATTATTATTATCATTATTATTATAATTATTAATTATTATTATTATTTATTATTTATTATTTATTATTTATTTATTTATTATTATTATTATTATTATTATTATTATTATTTATTATTAATTATTATTTATTATTATTATTTATTATTATTATTATTATTATTATTATTATTATTATTAATGACTTAATATTACGAATTATAATTAATTAATAAATTATTAGTTTTGTTTAAAAAAAAAAAAAAAAGCATTATTTAAAAATGAAAATAAAATTGTATCAACAAATAATATAAATATCTTAAATATTATTGGGCAGTTTATAATTATAATTATTAATGTTACACAAGTACCATATTAATACTCTAATAAAAAAAACTTAATAAAATAACATTAATTAAAATAAAAATGAGAAAATAATATATGATTGAAGATCAATTTTTCTTCTACCAAGTAATCTAATATTTTTTATTACATATTATATTTGTATTTTTTTAAATATATAATAAATAATATATTAGTATATTTTTAATTTGTCACTGTATATATTAAGTGTTACCTATTATACTTCAGTATATATAATAAAAAATATATTAATTCATTTAGGGTTGATTATTATGTATTTATAATTAAAAATTGTATTTTTATACCAAAATAATATCATGTTTTTTTTTCTATTTAAAAAACAGATTTATAATTAATTATAATTAATTAAATTTATTTCATTATATTTGACATATACAAACGCATTTTTCTTAAAATTATAATATTGTAATTACCTTTATAATAAATATTATTAATAAAATAAGTTTATATGTTTATATTTAAAACAAATACTTACTTTTCTATTAAATATAAATAATATTAATATATTATTATATTTTAATATAATATTAAAAAATTGCTAATTGAATATAAATAAAAATTTATATATATATATATATTACGTCCATAATATGAAATGTCCAAAATAAGATTATGTCTAAAAAAAAATAAATATGACCAAAAATGTTTAACTATAAAAGGAAAAATTGATAAAATATATATATATATATAAAACCAAAAATGTAAAAATAAAAATAATAATGAAAAAAAAAAAAAGAAAATAAAATAAAATTATATAAAAAAAAAAAAAAAAAAAAAATATAAAAAAAAATATAAATATATATACATATAAAAGAAAAAAAATATAAATATAAAAAAAGAAAAAAAAATATAAAAATATATATATGAAAAAAGAAAAAAATATATAAATATATATATATATATAAATATATATAAAAAAAGAAAAAATATATAAAAATATATATGTATATACATATAAAATAATAAAATCAAAGTACATATATATATAATATTTAGAAATTAAAAATATATATTTAAAATAAAATGACATTTGATAAAAGGTACAACCATAAAACATTAATTATAATGAAATAAAATTTAATGGTGTTTTTTTTAATTTTTATATAATCATTAGTAATAGGACTTTCTATTATTTTTAATAACAAAACCATATATATATTATTATTTATTTATTTATTTATTTATTTATTTATTTATTTATTTATTTATTTATTTATTTATTTATTTATTTATTTATTTATTTATTTATTTATTTATTTATTTATTTATTTATTTATTTATTTATTTATTTATTTATTTATTTATTTATTTATTTATTTATTTATTTATTTATTTATTTATTTAAATATATAATTAAAATTATTATAATATTAACAGAAATTTATTATTTATTTACTAATTAATTATATTTAATAATTAAGAACCATAGAAACAATAGAAAATTATATTAAAAATAATAATTATGAAAATTTAAAAATATTAGAAGATTCATACAAAAACCAAGATAAAAAAATATGGAAAAAAACTATCTTATATATTTTATTATATGCTTCAGAAAACTCAAATTTTAATCAAATTACAAAATATTTCATTGATCTTGATAATGAAAATATAAAAATAAAAGATAATCTTTATAGTATAATATTGTTTATTAAAGCATCAAGTATTAATAATATTCATTTTCTGTTAGAACTAAAAAAGCGCAATATAAATGTAAATTGGAAAGATGCTAAGTATGGTAATATATTGGATATATATTATCATGGTTGGAAAATGAAATATACTTATTATTTAACTAATGAACAAAATTTTTATGAAATAAATCATCTTTATACTTTTATAAAAAATAGTACTGAAATAAATGAAATATATTTTCTGAGAAATTTATTTCAATTTTTTTATAATGATATCAATTACGAAATTAAAGATTTAAATAATTTAACTTTATTAGAATATTCTATTGAAAAAAGAAAATATATTAATGTAATGTTAATTTTTAAATATTATACATTATTAAAAAACAATATTTTAAATTTATTATTTATCTCTAAAAGAAGAGTAAAATTAAGCGATAATAGTTTAATGAAATTAATTAATAATACAGTTAAAATATCATATTGTAATTATTATAATCTTATGAACAATGTATTTTCTTATTTCGATGATTATGATATATATAATCGTAATATTAATCAAAATATTCCTGATAACAACATTGTTGAATATAATGAGGTGAAAGAACAAGAATTACTGAACTTACATAAAAGCCAAATTAATATCTCTTTAATTCAAAATTTAACATGCAAAGATGTTACATTGAAATTATTCAATTTACTTTTAAATTATACTAATAATATTTATAGTCATTATTATTTCAATGAAATTGTTAAATACTTTGCTAAGGAAAATAATGATACTTACATTAAAATTATTTTAAACAGATATGGCAAGAAGAAAGGTTTAAACGCATTGTTAAAGTATATCTATGTCTATCCTCAACAAATAACAAATTTATTTCTTAAATATGAAGAAGAAATAAATTCACCTTTTAATAACAGTAAAACTATTTTTATTCTTTTATGTAGTAATGTTAATTCTTCAACATATCATCCTTTATTAAATTTATTATCTTATCCTTCATTAAATGTTCATTATCGAGATAACAATGGAAAAGCAGGCTATCATTATTTGTCTATCTCAGAAGCATCACTAACTAAAATTCAAATATTCAATCTCCTGAAAATCTTAATAAATAAAGGTATAAAATATAATGAAATAATAATGAATAATAGAAAATTAGTAAATACTCTATTATATTGGAAATATGATAGCGCTAATTACAATAAAAACAAAATATATAATATTTACGATAATAATAATATATATAATGATGATTATATTTATGATAATAATAATATATATAATGATTATCATATTTATGATAATAATAATATGTGTAATGATGATTATATTTATGATAATAATAATATATATAATGATGATTATATTTATGATAATAATAATATATATAATGATGATTATATTTATGATAATAATAATACATATAATGATGATCATATTTATGATAATAATAATATATATAATGATGATTATATTTATGATAATAATACTTATAATTATGATCATATTTATGATAATAATGAAAATTACTATTATTCTGAAGACTATAAAAATGATAATAAATTTAAAACACATTATATTACTTTTATCAAAAAATGTATTGATAATAATATTCAAAATATAAACGAAAAAGATAGTTTTGGAACAACTATGCTTGGTTATTCTTGTTATTCAATTAACAAAAATAAATTAACACTTATTAAGTATTTATTAGAAAGAGGCGCAGACCCCTACATTCCAATATCCTATAAATGTAATGAAAGAATATTAGATAAAATAATTGTTTTCTTGGCGAATTATCCATTAGAAATATCTGAAATATTAATATATCTTAATAATCCAAATTATAAAGATATAAATGGAAGTATTCCATTATTTTACCTTTGTCAACATTTAAATAATTTATCATTAAAAGCTATATTATTATTAATTAAAAATGGTGCAAATTATAATGAACCATTTAATAAGGAAGAAACCATTTTGGAATTTTTATTAAATAATTTTGATTTATATCCCACAGATATTTTAAATATTTTAATATGGACAGGAAATATAGAAAAAAAGGATTATATGGGTAAAACACCATTAATTCATCTTTTAGAAAATCCTAATGAAGAGAAATTAAATTTAGTAATTTACCTAATTAAAAAACATAATATAAAACTTGAAACAGAACCTTATCGTAAATTATTAATAAAACTTTGTCAAAAACGTAGTCAATATTTAAAAGAAAAAATCAATATTTTAATTGCTTTAAAACAAGTTAATCTTGAAATAGAATCTGGAAAAACTATGTTAATGCTTTTATGTTATAGTATAAATAAAACTAATTTATTTTACATAAAATTATTAATTAAAAATGGAGCTAATGTAAATTGTAAAGATAATTCCGGATTAACACCATTAGATTATCTTTCGAAAAAAAATATAATAATAAATGAAATATATCCATATCTATAATATACATTTAAATACATATAACAGAAATAAATATAAATATAAAGAAAAAGAAAAAGAAAAAAAAAAGAAAAAGAAAAAGAAAAAGAAAAAAAAATAGAAAAGTAATATTATTAGATATAATAATTATAATATATTCTTATATAATAAAAAAATTATGGATTATTTAAAGAGCAAAAATTTTATATTTTTGATAATATATAAAGTAATAATATTAAAGAATGAAAAGAAGAAAAAAAGAAATATTATATATAATAATGTAATACGTATAATATATATAATATGTATATTCAATGTTGATTTTATACTAATTAATAAATTTAGCAAAACATTAAAAAAATGTAATACCAAAAATATATAAATATATTTAATAATAGAAATAAAAAATTATTACATTATAAAAATATCAATAAAAGTAATTTAAAATTATTTTTAAATTACTTTTAATAAAATAACATTATATTAAAATAATTGTAAATGTATTATGTAAATATATATACATATTACATTTTGATTAAAAAATTAAACAAACTATTACCTAAATCATTTTTAAATATTAATAACTAGATTATTATGTATTAAAATATATAATTTTTATTATTAATAATACTATTTTATATATTTGTAGTATTTATGTATAAAGTTATAGTATCATTTTTTTAAAAAAGAAAATAAATAAAAAAAAATATTATAAATATATTTTATATAAAGCAATTATTAATATAATTAAAAAAAAAAAGTTTTAACATATCAAATATAAATAAACTATAATCTTTTATATTAAAGGAAGGTCTCATTAGTATGATGAAATTTTATAATAATAATTTTATTTCATTATATTTAAAAAAAATTATATATAATATAATAATATTAATTAAAGTAAATAAAAATTATAACTATTTTATACCTATTGAAAACCATAAAATGAGAAAAAGAATTTTTATTAATGAATTTATAAAATTTATAAAAATGTTACTCAAATTTTTAGTAAAAATTTAATAATAAATATTTTGTTTTATAATTAATACAGAATTAATGATAAAATAAATCTTATAATAAGATTTATTTTATTAAAAATTATTATGTCCAATTATTTTTCACTTAATTTTAACTAACAAAATATTTAATTATTATTAGAGCATTTTTCCTATTGAATCATGTTAATATATAAATATATTAATACAAATAAAAAAGTTAACTAATAATTAATTAACATTTCTTTGATTCATGGTTATTATTATTATTATTATTATTATTTATTATTATTAACTATTATTATTATTATTATTATTATTATTATTATTATTATTATTATTATTATTATTATTATTATTATTATTATTATTATTTGTAATTTTATATAAAAGTATTAAAAATGGTAAAAATTAGTGGCTTTATTCGTACATAAAAAAAAAGAAAATTTTACTATATCTTCTATCATTATATATATTGTCTATCGATAAAAGAAAATTTTACCTAAAAAAGAAATAATTAAAATGAATTGAATGAATAAAAATATATACATATAATTAAATGATTTTTATGTTTAGTATTGTAACTATGCAACTTTAAAATATATACATTCATTATATTTTAGTAAAATAATATATAATTAATATATTTTATAAAGCCTTTCAATATTAATTCTTTTTATCCTTAATAATTATAATATATTTAAAAAAAGCATAATATAACAAAATTAAGGATAAATATTTTTTATGATGATTAATAAAGCCATTTATATTAAATATGATTAAATTTTAGTATTAATTATGACTGAAATATTGTATTTATAAACTTCAATTTAAAACCTTTTTTTTTTCATATAAAAGTTTTTTTTTTTTTTTTTTTTTTTTTTTTTTTTTTTTTTTTTTGAAAGGAAAAAAAGGATTTTGTAATAAATTTTATTTCACAATTGGAATAATAATAATTAAAGTTTAATTTAATTAAAAAAAATTTTATATTAAATATTTTACTAGTTTAGTATAATTAGAAATAAAATACATAATTACAAAAGGAAAAACAAAATTTTAAAATTTAATTATAATAAATTAAATATTAAGTTTTATAATAATCAAAAATCAATTGATATAATTATTAAAAAAAATTTTTTTAACCGTATTATTATAATCTCTTTTTTATAAATATTATAATAGTTACATATATAATATTTATATATGTAACAATTATATTTAAGAATTTTAAAAAGGAAAATAATTAAAAATTATGGTAATATATATATATATATTTTATTATAACAATAATAATAATAATATTTAATAATTATTATATAAATATTTTTTATAATATTTTTTTTACAATATAATAAAATGTGATACATAATGTAAATTTTTTTCCTTTTATATATAGTTTTAAATTACAATTTGTTCGAATAATTGCTATTCCATATTCCATAGTAAATTTATTTTTAACGTCTTTGTTTTGTAAAATATATTTTATATAATTGAAATTAACAATCCTATAATTAATAATTTCATCAATTATTAATTAATTAGTTCCTATTAGTGAGTGACAAATTCCTATTTATCCTATTTATTTAAAAATTTTTATTGATAAAAAAAATATAAATGTATATGAAAACATAATTTTAAAAATAAACTTCGATATACATAATATATTCAAATGATAAATTAATAGATATTATATATATGAATAAATATATATTAATATAATATTAAACTTAAATAAAATTTTTGTTTAGAGTATAAATAGAGTTTTTTTAATATTTATTTTTTTTTTTTTTGTTTTTTGTTTTTTTGTTTTTTGTTTTTTGTTTTTTGTATAAAAAAAAAGTAAATATAAAAAAATTTTTTTTAATTAATATAAAAAAAATTTCTTTTTTTTTTAAATAAATTATAATATTCATATTATATTTTGAATATATTGTACTGTATATTATATGAATTCAATGCATTATAACACTTTAATAACTTTAATATATAAATCAAAGTGTATACAGTTTTTTCTTTTTTGTAATTATTTTTATTTTATTTTATTTTATTTTTTTTTTTTTTATTTTATATAATTTTATTTTATGTATTTTATTATTTTTTCTTATTGAAACATTAACTCTAATATTTTATATAAATAATAATTCTTTTTTTTTTTTAATATTTAATAATAAAATATTTTTGATTTATTATAATAATTGATATATTTATTATTAATAATATATTGAGTAATTACAAGTTTCATTATTAATAAAATGAATTCAAATATAAATCTTAAAAAAGGTCTTCAAAAATTATAATTATTTTCATATGTTATATGTATCATACACTTTTTAAAATAATGTAACACGATTAGCAAATAAAATAATAATTAATTTATTAAATTTATATTATTTAAATTTATATTTAAATAAAAAAATTGATCTATATGAATTTTATATATTATTTTATATATTAATAATATAATGCAATATATTATATATTGCTAATATCTTTTATTAATATTAATATTAATATTAAATTTTATTTAGTGACAAGAACCTTAATAAAATGTATTTTTTATACTCAGTTTAAAAATTCTTTTTCCCAACTATTTAAATCTAATTATTTTCTTTCTTCTTTTTTTTTTTTTATACTTTCAATTTAATTTTATATTAATTAAATAGAAATCATTACTTTAAATACATATAAAAAAATAAAATATAATTATCTAATAAATAGTAATAAAAAATAGTAAAAGAAAATAATATATTTAATTAAGTGTTTTTTATTATATATATATATAATAAATATAAAATGAAATTGCTTTTTTATGTAATTGCAATAATATTCATTTGTGGTGCATTAGCTCAACAAAGATATGAATCAAATGAAAAGAATGCAAGATGTAGTGCCTCAAGAATATGTCCTTTAAAAAGTAAAAATAAAATAAATGATATATAAATTAATTTCTCTTTTTCTTTTTATCTTTTTTTATATTATATATATTAATACATTATCTATTACTAACTCTTTCTTTTTAACTTTTTTTATATTCATATATATAACATATATTAATACATTTTTTATTAAATATATAGTCAAATATAAAAATTCTACTTTGGATGAAGATGAATTAAGAAAAGATAAATATCATCAATGTTGTTCTTCAGAAGGTAATATTTTTCATTTAATAAACATAATAAATAATATATATATATAGCAATATATTATTAATTAAAAAAAAATAAAATAAAAAAAAAGGTTTCTGTGGTGAAACTATTAAATATTGTGGTGAAGGATGTAAATTTGGTGCATGTTTAAATACAAATCTTTACAAAAGATATAGTTGTTCATCTTTAAGAGCTGAAGGTAGATGTAATAGCGACTGTCCATGTAAAAACAGTAATTATCAAATCATTTTTATATAATATATATTATTATAATAATCAATTATATATATGGATTTAATAATAAATATGAAAAAAAAATAGAAAATGATACTTAAATAAATAATTAATTATTATATAATTTTAAATATATAAATATATATTTGTAAAAAATTTAAAAAAACTATTAATTTTAATTATGATTCTATAATAATAAAATATAATATATAATAATCATTAATAAAAGGTAATGATTGCTGTTCTGAATATGGATTTTGTGGTAATTCAAGTTTTCATTGTTCAAAAAAGAAAACAAGTACTAAAAAGACATCTACTAAAAAGAAGACAACTACTATTAAATATCCTTCTTCTTCAGAAAGAGTAAAAACAACATCATCGCCAGGTGTTATTATTTATATACCAAGTTATAGATTTGATAAGGAAATTAATATTGAAACCTACAATTTTGATGGTATTGATGTTCTTAATTATTGTTTTTATCAAATTAAGGATAGTGGAGAAGCCTATCCCGGTAATCGTGAATTGGATATAGAAAAAAAATTAATGAAATATGCTACACATGATCTTAAAAAAAAATATCCAGATCTTAAAGTTATTCTTACTATTGGTGGTACTGAAGGTTCTAAAAATTTTAATGTATTTTTAAAACATTCAAGTACAAGAGAAAAAGCAGCTAAATCTATTGTAAAAGTAGTTAAAGAATATAATTTTGATGGTTTAGATGTTGATTGGGAATTCCCTGAAAATGAATCAGAAAGTCTTTATTTATTATACTTTATAAAAAAAATTCGTGAATATATGGGTTATGATAGAATTTTAACAATTTCAGCTTCAGCATTAATATCAAGATATTATGGACATACTATGGATATGGAAAAGTATCTTAATTGGTTTAATTTAATGACTTATCATTATGCTGGTTACTGGAATAAATATAGTGGTTATAATTCACCACTTTATGCCCCAAGTTCAGATTTAAATAAACAAAAAAATTGTGATTATACAGTTGAAAGTTATTTAAAAGAAGGTGTACCACGTAAAAAACTTATTTTAGGAGTACCATATATGGGACAAGCTTGGGAAGTTAAATCTTCTTCCAATAAAGGTTATAATCAACGTGGTGATGCAAATATTAGAGGTGAACCAAGTAATAGGAATAATGAAGGATTTTGGTCTTATAATTCATTACGTAAAGAAGGTATTCTTTCTTCCAAAAAATCAACTTCAAATAGTTGGGTAAGAACATGGCATTCTGATGTTAAATCGCCAACACTTTTCAATAAATACTCTTACATATATATTTCTTATGACGATGTTGATTCTATGTGTTACCGTTCCCACTATGTAAAAGACAAAGGAATTGGTGGTATTATGGTATGGGAAGCTGGACAAGATTATAAAAGAGAACTTTTAAAAGCTTTACTTGATTGTTATTATGATTAAATAAAAAAAAGTAATAATTATGGATAAATGATATGTAAACTAAATTAAAAAAAATTTAATTAAATCAATTCAAAAAAAAAAAAATAAAAATAATGAAGAGGGAAAGTGGAAAAAACAATAAATATAAAGAAAATGAAAGGAGAAAAGAAGAGGAATAGTAGGGAAATTATTATTTAATGATAAAAAATTGATTAAATTTCAATATAATATATTATTGAAATCAATATTACTTATTATTATTATTTCATAAATAATATTCTTTTTATTATTTTTATATAAGATCTATTAGTTATTTTTTTATATATATTTAAAATATATAATATTTTTTTTAATTTTTTTTTACATAGGCTCTTTTTTTGTAATTTATTTAATTATTTTGTCTCTTTATATAATATATATTTATTTATTTATTTATTTTATTTATTTATTTATTTATTTATTTATTATTAATATAATGTATTATTTTTTTTTTTAATTATTATAAATTTGTTTTATTTATCATTAATATTTATGATAATATCACTTTTTATATATAATAAAAAAGACTAAGACTTTTGTAAAAATTTACATTTATTAAAAGTAATATCACTAAATAACTATAAATAATAAATATCATTTTATATCATTTTATTATTATTTATATAGCATATAAAAAAATTAATAAAAAATATACACATATATACATCTTAAACTAAAAAACTAAAAATTTATTTCTTTAATTTTTATTAATATTATAATTACTTTCTAATATTGTATATTATCAGTATCCGCACCCTTTTATTTTTCTAATAACATATTATTTAAATTACTTTAACAATAATAATTATTATTTTAAAAAAAATTTAATAAATTATTCTATTTCTTCTCTTTTTTTTTCTCTATCATAAAAAAAGACTTGTAATAAACTTTATAAAAGTTTATTACAACTTTTTCATCATTTCATCTCTTTAATTCTTTTCATATTTCATGTTTCTATTGAACTATATATTTTTCAACTATATCAAGAAAATTTTAATTAAAAATATTTGTATATATAACTTTAAAAAGTTATTCTATATAAAAATTATAAGTATTTTTAATACTTTTTTTTTTTTTTTTTTTTTTTTTTTTTTATGGCACACAATTTGTACGTCAACTTTATTGAATTTAAATATTAAAATACATGAATCATAAAAAAAACACATAATGAAAAAAAATGATACTAAAAAAAAATAAAAACCAGTAAAATATTATAGATAATAATAGATAATACTGGAGGAAAAAAAGAAGTATAATAATATTTAAAAACAATAAATCCATACAGCCCTTAATTCTAAATATAGAATTAAAGTAAAATTGATCTATCCTATTCCACTAGGGTCGGAAATAGGATCGGCATTTGCCCTACTAGGCTGTCCTACTGTGTTATCAGCATTGACGTTCCTGGAGAGGTTGGTTTTAAATTTATTGAATAATATATGTTGTCTTTTACAGACAACAGGCATGATATCATTCAATAGAGCCGCAGATCGCAACAAGAATGGGGATTTTGAATAAGTACCAGATTCAGTCTGACACTTAAACAAACATTCCCATTCCTTTTTGTATGGACTATTGTTAATTCTATCACTAAAACCATAATCTCTACCACCAATTAAAAAAATATATATTCTATACCTATTAACTATTTTTTTACTACCTAATATATCTATATTACTTATACTATTATTACTACTTTTATAACCCTTAACAATATTATTTATTCTATTATCCACACTAGGGTTATTACTGGTCCTAACTAAACTATTAAAAAGACTATCTAAAAAATAAAAAAAATTTCTATCTAAATCAGAGAAGTGATCAATACGAAGATTTTTAAATAAGAAACAATTTATAAACCAATGATCAATTCTCTGATAACTGTCACAATGGAAACAACATGAACAACAATTAGGACAAGAATTATTAATCATTTTAGCAGCTTTTGCAACTCTAGCATCAATTTTATATCCACATCTTGCCCTAAGTATCCACCGAAAACCTTTGCTATATTCAGGAAATTCTAGATTAAGCTTTAAGTAACTTCTTGATTCTTCAAAGTTGTACAATTTATAAGTTTTAGCTTTAATTGATTTATCACTGTTCATGTCTCTGTCCCAATAGAATTCCATAATTTCTTTAGTAGAGGATGAAATATTGTTTAATTTATCATTTAATATTTTACTTTCTTTGTCCCAAGTCCATTTTCTTGTTGTAGCAACATTATTAACTATCTTTGAGATAATGCAGTTGGAGTCCTTCCACTTATTAAAACATCTAACCTGAGCTAAAGCACATTTACCAGAAAGTGGAGGAATATTGAGTTCTTTTGAGATGCAATAAATAGAAACAAAAGAATTAGGTTTCGAGTAGCCTAAAATCCAATAAAAACCTTTGTTAATTATTGTTTGTGTAGAACTAGTATTGTTTTTGTTAGAACCAAGCAAAGGCGCGTAATAGGAAACTTGTCCAATAACTTTTGCAGAGAATAAAGTTCTTTTAAGAGGAATAGGAATCAGATCATTTTTTAAAAAACCCTGAATTGAAAACAAAGCCTTACTAACTTTATTTTTCATTTTACTAATAACGAATTTTAAATCTAGAGTTTTGTGAAAGGGAACACCAAGGTAAGTATAACAATCTGTTTTAGGGATTGCGATTCCTGTTAAATAAAAGGTAGGGTCCTCTCTAAGAATATATTCCGAATTTTCATGTCTAACAGCTAATGTGCCACATTTATTAATTCCAAAAGTCATCTCGTTGTCCTTAGCCCATTTACCAACTAAACGAAGAAGTTTGTTCATACGAGATCTACTAGGGGCACAAAGAACAATATCATCAGCAAATAATCCTCCACAACAATATTCAGTATCTATTTTCACACCATTATGCAGGCAATCGTTGAAGATGTCGTTGATAAACAAATTAAAAAGTATAGGAGATAAGGGACATCCTTGTCGAACTCCTTTAAGTATTCTGAAAGAATCGGAAAATTGTCCATTAATTTTAACACAAGCTTTGGAAGACAGATATAGGTTCTCCAAAAATTGAAAGCATTTTCCTTGTATACCAAGAGTATAAATTTTCGACAAGATGTTATATATGGGCACAGAATCGTAAGCTTTTTTAAGGTCCAGAAAAGCTATATAAGTATCTTCCCCTTTGAATTTACGTCTTTGACAAATAGAAAGAATAGAGATATAAAGACTAATACATTCTTCCTTATTCCGAAAGCCAAATTGTTCTGGTCTGATGAATCCATGACTTATACCATATTCAGAAATTCTAGAAGCAATAATTTTCGAAAGAATCTTAATACCATTATTGATAAGTGAGATACCACGATAGTTATCACAATTAGAAAGATCGCCTTTTTTTGGAATAGAAACAATGGATGCATTATTCCAAAAAATAGGAAAATCACCATTCCAAATACGATTAATTAAGAAACAGAAACAACTAAGACCAGCCGGAACATAGGAATCATTATTTACAGAGTCATTTGAAGAGGAATCAGGAATTAAAGCTTTATAAAATTCAATAGGGATACCGTCGGGACCCGAGGCTTTAAAGTTAGGGATAGAAAGGATGGCCTTTTTGATTTCTTCAATGCTGATATCTTGGTTAATATCCCATACTATGTTATTTCCACTCTTTATACGATTAATAGCGGGAGAATTCTTCCAGAATTTTTTATTCATGCTATGTCCAGTAGAGTTATAACTAAGTTTCTTATAATAATTGCACCAAACATCTAATTGATCTTTAGTACTATACACTAAGTTATCTTGGTGGTCTCTGATAGGATGAGGTATAAATAACTCCTGATTGTTATTTTTAATATTCTTCTTAATCCATGACCATGATTTTCTGCTGTCATTTTTTAAGGTAGCCTCGCAGCCTACTTTAATCCAAAATAAATAGTTTTGTCTTCTAAATTCATTACATTTTTTATGAATAGATTGGCATAATTTATTATAAGATGCAACAAGGATAATAAATTGATTAGGTTCATAATCCAAATGGCTCTTTTTAATTTGTCGATACTTCAAGCTTTTGATTCTTTGAAGACAGTAAATATTACGTGACATATGGAACATTGATTTCCTAATTTCAGTAGAAGATGTAATTTCAAGGTCCTCTGCAATTGAATTAGAAGTATTAATAAACTTATCAACTAGATCATCAATAGAAAGAGAAGGATTATTAAAGATCTCATTATTTAAAATAGCAAACTTGTTATTGTCAACAATATCGTTTTTCATTTCCTTACAGCGAATTCTATTCCATTGAACAACCTTTTTTGGGTGAGTAAAGGAGAGATCAACAAAATTTTTCTTACAATATACTAACATTGGTTTATGATCAGAGACTGGGTGATAATCAATAAAGGAAGCATAAGATATAAGGTTCAACATTTTATAATTAACCAAAGCATGATCAATATCTGAAGATAAATTACCTTGAACCCAAGAGATTCTTGAACTATTGAGAGGTAAAATTATCCAACCATTAATCGGTGATATTTTTTCTTCAAGGTCCACTGTTTTCATGTTAAAATCCCCAACAAGAATAGAAGCATGATCACGATGAATATTAAGCCAATCAATAACTTCTGCTAAAGCACACTTCACTTGTGTAGAATGAGAGCTGACAGGGATATATACATTTCCAACAGAGCATTTAGAGTCGTATATATTATAATTAGTTAAGGAAATAATGTAATTAAATGAATTCTCTTCAAGTATTGCTTGACAAGATTTATGATAACCTAAAAATAAACCTCTCATGCCTGGAATACTATCAACGGCTCTTCTAACAAAATATCGGTAATTGGGAATAGTGACTTTACATGGTTGACTACTATTGGCACCAGAACCGTTCTTTGTTTCTTGAAAACAGAGAAAAAGAGGTTTGAATAATGTGATAAAGTATTCGATACTATCTTTCTTTTCGTGGTTCCATCCATTGGTATTCCAACTGAGACAAAAAGTAAATTTATCTTTGATAGAATTAAGAGTGTTGAGATTAGAGTGTATACTAACTAATGAGTTGCGTTGGAAAGAATCTGAAGTATTAGATTGTGAGGATGTTGTAGTAGAATTACTTTGGTTATTAATTGAATCATTTAAGTTTGTTGTAGAATTTCTTTGGTTATTGATTGAATCATTTAAGTTTGTTGTAGACTTACTTTGGTTATTAATTGAATCATTTAAGTTTGTTGTAGAATTACTTTGGTTATTAATTGAATCATTAAAGTTTGTTGAAGGAGAAAATAGTTGATTTCTGATCTGTTGAAGTGACCTTTTACGAATATAATGAGTGCAATTACTATACGACAAGCTAGCATTTGAGATATATGATACAAATTTCTTTTTGAAATCATCGAATTTAAAGTCAGATGATAAAACTTTGATCCTAAAATACCAACCTCTAGAACACATAGATCGTTTAACTGAAAGAATGTACTTGTTGAATTCCTTAAGATTTGATTCCAGAAAATCCATCATATATGCATTGGTCCATGAGTGAAGGCCATTGATGAAGATAATGCTAGTGTTGTTAATATCAGTTCCATAACAGCGGAATCCACGAACAAAAACATTGCTATTTTCGTTACTATTATAAAAATTTCGTACCATTATGATCTATATTTAATATTGATGAAAAAAATAAAAAAAGTAAAATGAAAGTACTAAACTAAAAAAATCGAGTTAAAAATGTAGACTAGTAATAACTGAATGTAAATTTTTTCTTTTTTTTTTTTTCTTTTGTTTAAATTTATCAATTGTTTATCTTCTTTACTCTATTATAAAAACACTTGTAGAATATTGATAGTTGTTATAAAAATCTCTTTTTGCGAATGTAAATATATTTGAAATCTTGTAAATTCTTAAATTCATGAAAATTAAAAAAAAAAGTTAAAGGTGAAGAACTCAAAAATAACTATTCTAAATTCTAATAAAGTATAAGCACATGCTTTTGAGTGAATCAAGCTCATACAATAATTAAAGCAATTACAATAGATTCATACAGTGATAATATACAGAAATACATGAAAGATAAATTTAAAAGAAAATACAAATATCTCATTTCCTGCATATCCAGCTTATACATATTATTAGAAGAAAGAACAATTATTGAGGAGACTTCATAAAAATGCCCTTAACGTCGCCATGTATCGACAGGCATTTACCCTCTTCTGAGCATTCCAAATGAATGGAAGTACAGGTCCTCAGAAGAGGAATTTTTAATACAAAAACAAAATATTATTAGAAAATATATTATTATTATTAAAGTTTTCTATTTTTTTTTAAAAAAATAGGTCTGATTTTAAAGTTATAAATATAAAGTTTATATTTTCATATATAAAGATTCTTTATTTATCATTATATTAAAAAAAACTTTAATATATAATTTATTTATATTAAAGTATAATTTCAGAAATTCTTTAAGGAAAAAAATAATAATAAGAAAATAAAAATATTAAAAAAATTAAAAACAAAAATAAAATAAAATAAATATATAAAACACCAATAATAAATCAATATATTATTAATGAAAGTATTATTTTTATTTTAGTTAGTTCATGAAATCAAATAATAAAAAAGAATACTTTAAAAAAAAATGTTTTTGTACATTCACACTGTTTTAATTGGTCCAACATAAAAGTTTTATTATCATTAAATAACTTTCAATTAATATTAAAAATATTATCATGTAACACTCAATATTTTAAATTTTATTTTATAAAACTATTTTTTATCAAAAAAACATTTTATTTTACTATTTAATTAATATCAATATATATATATGAGTTTGTATGATATTTTGAAATAGTAAATATAAATAATTAGTAAAAATTTAATTTAGCAAAAAAATTGAAAAATAATAATAATAATAAACAATAATAATAAACAATATAAAAAAAAATTTTTTTAATATATTTATAATAATAAATTAAGTTTTAAATAAAAAAAATTATTATCAAATTATAATTTTGATATTAATTATATAACACCATATATTTTACTAAAAAGAAATAAAAATTAATTTGATAATTATTAATTAAATCCAATTATTTAAAAAAACTTTATTTATTTATTTTTGTAATATTTGGTTCTTTTAATTATTTTTCTATAGAAAGATTTTTTTATTGTAATTAAAAAAATATATTGCTATTAATTAAAAAAAAAATGAAATAATAATATAAATAGTAAACACTATTAATAATAAACAAAGAAAATAATAAAAATATATTATAGAATACAAATATAACATAATAATATTTAATTATAATATTTAAATATTAATATGTAATTATTTATAAATAATAAAATAATCTTAGTATTATTCATAAAATTATTTAAAAAAAAAACTAATAATATAATAAATATCATATATAATTTATATAGTCCATTTATTATCATTAATTATTTTTTTATTTTATATATCTTTTAATATAATATAAAAAGGTTGGCTAAATATTATAATTATATATATGATATGGATATTTTTTTTATATTTTTTTAAAAACTATTTTTTATTAATAAGTTATTTTTTTTTTCAAATTAATTTTTTTTTTTTTTTAAAATATTAGTATTACAATAAAAATAAAAAAACAAAATAATTTATTTATTTCATTGGTAACTAATTTTTTCTATTTATTGGAACACTTAAACTTTTTTTTTTTTTTTTCATTGAAATACTTATACTTTTATTTTTTCAACAAAATATTTTTTATATATACTGAAAAGAAAAATATGAAAAAACACTTTAAAATTTTAAAGCAAAGTTTATGACTTAATTTATTTATATTTATATTTTTTAATTTTTATTTTTATTTATTATATTTTTTTTTTTTTTAATTTAATTTATATAATTAATTTTACATGTTTTTAATATTTTATGAAAGATAATATGATAATAGATATTTTAATTATTAAATATAGATATTTACAGTATTTATATTACTTTTTTTTTAAAAAAAAAATGGTATAATTTACTCTATGAATATATATAATTAATATTCTATAAATAAATATATAAATGAAAATAAATAACTTATATATATTATATGATAATAACGAAAAAACTAATTAATGTTTTTTTTTTTCCTATAATTCCATTTTATCTTCAGGTGGTTGAACTGTGAAGATTAAAGCATCATCTTCAAAATGTCTTTTTCTTGGATTATAAGATACAGAAGAATCTGAATCAGAATGATATGGTGAAGATGATTGATTTAAAAGTATTTGATCATTAGGTTTAGCTTTTTCTTCTGAATAATCAATATTAACATTACATCCAGGATAAAGTTTTCCTTTTATTTTTAAATAACTAAGACGGGTAACAATATGTTTTTCTAAGTATCTTCTAATTGGTCTTGCACCATAAGCTGGATCATAAGCTTCTCTTAAAACAAAATCTTGAGCTTCCTTAGTAATATTTAAACTCATATTAACTAAACCTTGTTTAGCAATACGTTTTTCAATATTCTTAATTTGGTTAACAATAATAGTTCTTAATTCCTTGTGAGAAAGTGGATGGAATAAAATTATATCATCTAAACGATTGATAAGTTCAGGTTTTAAACATTGACGTACTTCTTCCATAACTTTTTCTCTAGTATTTTCATCAATATCAGTTCTACCATTAAGAGCAAGACTTTGTAATGGACGATAACCAAGATTACTAGTCATAATAATAACAGTATTAGAGAAATCAACAGTTCTACCTTTACCATCAGTTAAAACACCATCATCTAAACTTGTAATAAAATATTTATAACTTCTGGATGAGCTTTTTCAACTTCATCAAAAAGTACAATAGAATAAGGTCTCCTTCTAACAGCTTCAGTAAGTTGACCACTTTCTTCATAACCAACATAACCTGGTGGAGCACCAATTAATCTTGAAACACTATGCTTTTCCATATATTCTGTCATATCAATACGTACAATATACTTTTCATCATCAAAGAGTTCACAAGCTAAAGCTTTAGCTAATTCTGTTTTACCAACACCAGTAGGTCCTAAGAATAAGAAAGAACCAGCTGGAGCCTTTTCACGAGCTAAACCTGCTCTACTTCTTAAAATAGCTTCAGCTACTAATTCAACTGCTTCGTCTTGACCAATTATTCTATTATGAAGATGTTCAGCTAAACGTAAGAAACGTTCAGCTTCACCTTGAGATAAACGTTGTACTGGAATACCTGTCCATTTAGAAACAATATCAGCTATTTCATTTGGACCAATAATTTCCTTTAATAATCTTTCATTTTGTGGTTTAGTGTTATTATTATTATTATTGTTGTTGTTGTCATTATTGATATTGGAATTAGTATTGGTATTACCAAATAAATCATCATTATTTAAAACTTCATTTCCTTGATGATTGAAATTATTATCACCTTCTTCCATCATTTCATTAATTTCCTTTTCTCTTTTAGCTTCCAATTCCTTTAAACGTTTTTCAACTTCTGGTAAAGCATAATATTTTAAATCAGCAGCTAATGCTAAATCTTGACGACGTTCAGCATCAGCAATTTTATAACGAATTTCATCAAGTTTTTTATTCATCGTACCTATTTCATCAATACGTTTCTTTTCACTCTTATATTGTTCCATTAAAGGTTTCAATTGTTCATTTAAATTTGCAATTTCTTCTTCAACTTTTTGTAATCTATCCTTTGCAATTTGACTTTTTTCACCAGATAAAGCTGTTTTTTCAATTTCTAATTGGAATTTTTTTCTTTCTAAAATATCAATTTGTTCTGGTTGAGATTCCAATTGAACTTTAGCATAAGCACAAGCTTCATCAATTAAATCAATAGCTTTATCAGGTAAGAAACGATTTGTAATATAACGATTAGAAAGATAAGCAGCTTGAACTAAAGCACTATCTAAAATTTTAACACCAGCATAAGCTTCAAATTTTTCCTTTAAACCTCTTAAAATGGTAATAGTATCTTGAACACTTGGTTCTCCAACATAAACTTGTTGGAATCTACGTTCAAAAGCGGCATCTTTTTCAACATATTCACGATATTCAGCTAATGTTGTAGCACCAATGCATCTTAATTCACCTCTTGCTAACATTGGTTTTAATAGATTAGCAGCATCCATAGAACCACTAGTTTTACCAGCTCCAAGTACTAAATGAATTTCATCAATGAATAAAATAATTGGTTCTTCAGATGTAGTTACTTCATTTAATACAGCTTTTAACCTTTTTTCAAAATCACCACGATATGCACTACCAGCTACTAAGGAACCCATATCTAAAGAAAATAATCTACATTTTAAATTGGCAGGAACATCATTAGCAACAATTCTTTGAGCTAAACCTTCAATAATAGCTGTTTTACCAACACCTGGTTCACCAATTAAACATGGATTATTCTTCTTTCTACAAGTTAAAACACGAATAACTCTTCTAATTTCATCATCACGACCAATTACTGGATCAAATTTACCTTGTTCAGCTAAAGCAGTCATATCAATAGCATATTTACTTAAAGCATCAAAAGTATCTTCAGCATTTTTACTATCAGCTACACCACTTCCTCTAAGTTTCTTGATTTGACTTTTAACATTATCAATATCAATACCACAAGATTGAAGAACGCTAGTAACATCATTATATTCTATTAAAGCTAATAAAAGAGAATCCAAAGTACAGAATTTATCTTTATTTTTTGAACTAATTTTTTGAGCATTTTCAACAATTTTATAAGCATTCTTACTGAAAGTTATATTTTCTGGTGGTGGATTTTGAATTGGGAGATGAATGATTTTTCTTTTAACTGCACGTTCAACAGTTAATGCATCACCACCACTCTTAGTGATAATCTTTTTGAATACACCATCAGAATCATCTAAAAGAGCTAATAATATATGCCATGGTTGAATTTCAATATGACTAGCCTCTTGAGCTAATTCCTTAGATTTTAAGAAAACTTTTTCGACTTTTTCAGTAAAATTGTCACTCATTATTGATATATTTAATTATTGGTATATATATAAAATATGAATAAATAATATTTTTTTAAATTAAGAATAAATAAATGTATACTATTTTGTATTTGCTAACGATATAATTATTAAATATTTAAAATATATAAAATATTATAATAATACTATTCTAATAACTTAATATATAATAACTATTGAAATATAAAATATAATAATTTATGTATATAGTTTTAAGTTTTAATAAATAAATAAATAATATATTTAATCTATAGTAATTTGCTTTTGTTTTAATTAAATATCGGGTATTAATAATTTAATAATTTATCTTTTTGTTTGTTTGTAATAAATATTAATAATATTCTTGCTTATGATTCTTTTGTTTAATTTTGGTATAATTAATATTTACTTGATAAATAAATAAATTAAAAATGATGATAAAAAAAATTTTTTTTTAAATTTTTTGGGTGTATTTATACTTTTTTTTTTCAAAACAAACAGTGGAATAATTATAAATAATTTTTTTAATATTTCTTCGATAAGTTTTCTATATCATTAAATCATTACTAAAAATAGATGTTTCTATGAACATATATTATTAATGTAAAATAGAATGTATTACAAAATTTTTAATAATTTATATTTAATAAATAATTAAATATATGATATGTACACTATTTTTATCTGGAATATTAATGAATGTATTACAATGTATTTTATCTGGATTATTAATGAATGTACTACAATGTAATATAACGTACTAGAAATTACTATAATATATTATTATCTTCTAGAATATATTACAATGTACTAGAAATATATGGAATCATGTGGAAAATTTTAGAATAATAAATTATTAATTATATATAAGTTTTTAATATATTATTTATTTTAATTTAATATGGACCAAACATCTATTTATTTATTAAAAAAAAATAAACAATAAATATGCAAAATTACATTTTTATCTAATTAAGAGGTTGTTATAAATTTTTACATAATTTTCACGTGATACCATAAATTATAATAAAGAAATATATAGGAAGAAAGGAAAAAACAAAAAAAAAAAAAAAAAAGAAAGAATTATAATTACAGACCAGAATAAATGAGTATTGTTATTTGTTATAAAAATAATTATTACAGTCTAGAATAAATTAGTATCTTTATAACAAAGGTCTTTTTAACAAAGGTCTTTGTTATAAAACTAATAATTAATAATCTAATATATAAATATATATTTATTCATTTCAATAAAAAAAAAAATTGTATAACTACATTTTAATGATAAAATAATATTAAAATTATGATAATAAAAATAGCACACACTTTACTTGTTTTACTTTAATTTTTATACTTTTTTTTTTTTTTTTTTTTCATTTTAAATTTTATTTTATTTTATTTTATTTTATTTTTATTTTTATTTTTATTTTTTTATTTTATTTTATTTTTTTTATTTTATTTTATTTTATTATTAGGATATTTAAATATTATATTTTTATATTAAAGAAATATATTAGCTATCCTAATATCTTCAATATAATAAATAAATATGAATAGAAATATAAAAAAGTGAATAATAAATATATTTTTGAAGATATATAAAAATTAATGATAACCGATTATAAGAATTAAAAAGAATTAGAAAATAGCTAAATTATTTTTAATTTTTTTTTTTTTTTCGTGTTTTTTTTTTTTTTTTTGTTTATATAATTATTAATAACTTGTATAACCATTTTAACGTCTTTCAGTATCGCCAAAACCTTTTTATTTAATTATAATAATCATAAAAATAATATAAGATATAAAAAAAAATTTCATTTTAATTAATACAAAAATAAATTTTTTTAAAGAAAATAAATATAATGTATATAAAAAGTAAAATATTTGATAAATAAAACAAAAAAAAAAAAAAAATTACCATATGCATTATAAGTTTGTGGTGGTGATATAGATCTAGATCTAGATCTTGATCTTGATCTTGATCTTGATCTTGATCTAGTTCTGCTTGATCTATAGTAATAATAACCAAATAATAATAATAAATGTTAAAATTTATATAAAAACATTAATTTTTTAATAACATTACATATATTATATATATATAAATTATTTTATATTTTACCTATGGTTACCGTAGTAATTATAATTATTAGTGGTACGATTACCATTATTTCTGCTACGAACACCATTTCCTGCCATAAAACCACTTAAGAAATCACCAACTCTACTGGCGCCAGATGAATCTAAATTATTTAGAAAAAAAATAATAATAATTATTATCATTAATAAATATTAATTTAAATTTTTAATAACGACAACAAATTTTATTGTCATTATCGTTATCATTGTATAATTTAAAATTTTATAAAAAAAATTTTTTTAATTACTGTTGTTGTTATTATTGTTGTTATTATTACGACGATTATTGTTGTTGTTGTTGTTATTGTCATTATTATCTTCATCATCCCATGAACCATATGCTGGTGGTGCATCATCATCATGATTTTCCTTATTTTTCTTCCAATTTTGATATATTTTATATACTATAAATCCACCAAAAATAAGTAAAAAAATAATTAAACCAGAAGAACTACTTGCACCTTCATCATCACTATCCTCATTATGTGTAGAACGTTCATAATGTGATGAATGAGACGAGGAATAATGAGAAGAACGAGATCTATGAGGTGATTGATGGAAGTACTCCTTCCCTTTTTCGGTCAAATATAATGAATCTGATAAATAAAATTATTTCAATTATGTAATTATTATCATTATTTATCATTATCATTATCATTTTATTTATACATAAATAAAAAAAAGGGATGGAGGAATTGTATATATAATATAGAATATTTAAGAGGATATGAAATAATAATATATAAGCAATTAAAAAGAAAAATATTATTAATTATTAATGCCTAAATTAAAAATTTATAATAATAATATATACAAATAATAAATTATACATCTATTATATAATAATTTTTTTTATTATTTATTACTTACAACGAACACCACAACTATCACGTGTTATATATTTATCATCTGTTTTATTTTATTATACATATAAAATATAAATATTTTAGTAAATTTATTCAAAAATAAATAAAACAATGTTTAATAATTTTACTTACAGGGATTTTTATATCCTTCACAAGAAACTTTTGTATATCCAATGTAATAATAATCTTCTAAAGGTGTTTCACATTTCCAACTTGCATTGTAACCATCAAAACCAACTATTTTCAAAATACATTTATTTAAAATAATTATATAAAAATATTAAAACATAATATATATAAATATTATTTATCTAATTTTTTGCTTTTTATTTTGACTATTTAATTATTATATATTATTATACTGTTTATATTAAAAATATCATTTTTTTACCTTGAGTACATTGCATTGAATGAGGTTGGAAATATTTACAAGCATCTCCTTCAACACATTCCATCTGTTTTATAACATATTATATATATAATATTATATATATTTAAAATAAAAATTAGTAAATGATATATACTTTAATATGTAATATAATATTTAATTGATATTCAATAAAAACTATTAATAAATACACTAAAAGAAATTTATGTTTAAATATAAAAGGAAAAGAAAAAATTTTTTTCAATAAATAATAAAACAAAAATAAACTAAAATAAAGAGGAAAAAAAAAATCAATTATAATTTTAATCTATTTCAATACTTACTTGAAGAACCTTTGAACGACGACCTTTAGTTTTTCTATTTTTAAAAACTGTAAAAGTTTTTAAATTTTCCAATAATACCTTATCATAGTCATGATTTGAATATACTTCTGTTGCTAAAAGCAACACTATGAAAAATAATACTAATTTCAAGTTTTTCATATTTATTCTTTTTTATAATTATTATTTTATTATTACTATTATTTATTCTATCTAATAAATATTATATATATATATATTTTTTTTCTTATTAATATCCTATTTATTATCCTAATTTTTAAAAAAAAAATATTACTTTTTTAATATTAATATTCTATTATTATCCTAATTTTTAAAAAAAATTAATTTTAATATGAATATCCTATTTTATAATATTTTTTTAAATGTATATATATTATTTTGTAAAATAGTAGGGAAAAAGTTATTTATTTATTCTAAATCGCTTTTTATTCCTTTTTTACAAAGAAAAATTACTTCTGTTTTGTTTTGTTTTGTTTTTTAAAAAAAAAAAAAAATTATTCCTGTTTTATATATATATATTTTTTTTATTCTATTATCATATTCTTTATATCATTATAATTATTAAATTAAAAAGTTAATTATATATACTATTAAATATAATAATATATTAATGGATTTATTATAATATATTGATTAAAATGTATATAATTATTTATTATTTTTTAAAATTTTAAATTATTTTTTTTTAAAAAAATAAATTCACATTTAAACTTAATTATGGGATAAAATAAAGAAAAAAAAAAAAAAAAAAAAAAAAAAAAAAAAAAACAAGATAAATAATAATAATTTTGTCATCACATAAGTTTTCAATAACTGTCTTTTTATGTAATGCTATAAGCTTTTAATATAAATATATATATATTATATCAATAATAATAAATCGTACATAATAAAATATTAATATATTTATAATTATTATTTCATTATTATAAAAATAAAATATACAGAACAAATAAAATAATGTTACTTTCATTTTAATAAAAATGTAATTATAATAATTATTATGGATAAATTAATTGCTTGTTGATTTTTTATTTGTGAATTTTTTATATAATAACTATTTTTTATAAACTATCATTCAGCTATCAAATTGAAGTAATAATATTTAACTGCCCATAATTTTATTTTCTTATAAAAAAAGTTTAGTGTACATTAATTATCTTTAATGTATACATGATTATTATTAATAATTATAATATAATATAATAAATCTTTTTTTTTCTTTTCATAAATATTTCATTTACACATAATTGACGTATATTTTCCCTACAAATGTACTTTTTTATATTTCGTTTATTGTATACAGTTATAAAACAATATACATTCTAATACAATATATATTTATTTATAATTTATTTATTTATTTATTTAATTAAATAATTTATACATAATATTATCTAATTGATTTTGTGTTATTAATTTAAATAACTTTTATTAATTATGTATTAACAATAGATAAAAAAAATTATTACTGTATATATTACTTTCTTGTTGGCCAGTTTCTATTCTAGCTTTTAGACGTTTCCTTATCATGTATAGTTTCTACCTCAAGCATAGTAGTTTTCTCCATGAAAGGTTTAGAATGTGGTAAGGTAGTTACTTCAGGTTAAGTATTTGAGGCATAATTTCTCAAGCCTCATAAAATAATAATGAACTAAAGTCTTAATAATGTGGGGTACAACTCTCTATTATAGAACGGTTTCCTTGGTAACCATTGTTCACATGTAGATTGGATACGTTATTAAGTTATCATTAGAGTTTAAGTACAAAAATGAAAAAAATATATTAATACATTAAGGGCTTCGATACCAAAATGGTAAGTATAGAATAATCTAATCCAATACATTTAGATGAATATCACATGATAATCCTATAAAAAAATATTATTTTCTTCATTCATAAATTATCATTATTGGATTTTTTTTTTCTATTTGGTACATTCTTTATATTGATAATTAAATAATATACTTCTTTAATTATTTTCTTTTTAATTTCTATTCATACAATTAATAAAACAAACAAAATATTTAAATTATTTAATATTATATTCAATTTTTCTTTCTATTTCTATTAATATATATATATATAGAAGAATAGCATAATATGAAAGAAATTTGAAAATTTAGTTAAAAAAGTTTTTTTTTTTAAATATAGTTAAAAATACCTTTTAAGTATTTACCTTTATATTCTTTTTATATTCTTTTTTATTTTATTTATTATGTATTATTTTTATTATGGGATTAAAATTCATTTACTAAAGAATTAAGTAATGTTACACGAAATTTTTGTTATTTACAGTATCTTTCAAAATGAAAAAAGATAATTACAAAAATATATATTTATGTAATTATAAAATATTGTACAATTATATTCATTTTTTTTTTTTTTTTTTTTTTGTTAATCGTTATAACTTTGCATATACTTTTAGACATTTTTTTTATTGTAATCATATTTATTTTTATAAATTAACGCATAAAAAGATTTTATTAAATAATTATCATTTTTTAAGACTTTGTTTAAATGATAATATTTTTTATTAACAAAATGATATAAAAATTTATAATTAATTTTTATATCTCTTTGTTAATATTTATAAAGTTAACTTATTGAAATAATAATAAAGTTTATTAAACTTTATTTAACATTTATATCTAAATAATATTTAGTAATTTTAAAAATAAAATATAAAAAGTTCATTTTTATATTTTATTCATAGAAAAATATATTATATGTATTATAAATTGATCAGTATTAGTGAACAAGGTTTCTTATATTTATTAAATAAAACTTTAAAATAAATGATTTCTCTCCATTAATTAAAACTCTGCATAATATAATCAATTTAAATATTATAAAAAAAAATAATACTAAAAAAAATTAAAAAAAAAAACAAAAACAAAAACAGATAAATTGCTTTAAGTATAACAAAAATATAGTACTAATAATAATATATATAGTAATGATACTTGAAATAAAAATATGGATAATAAAAAAATTATTTCACTATATGTGAAGAATGTAATAGTTATAATAAATAATAATAATAATTAATAATTCTATGTTTATTTAAACGAAACACAATAAAATAAATAAAATAAATAATATAAGTATTATAGTTAATAAACTTATTGAATCTTTAATTAAAAAATGTTTTTAGAAAGCTTTTTTATAACATTTTTTTCAATTAAAATGTAAAGTGTTATTATTTTATTATGATATATTTATTTAATAATTTTTTTTTAATTAATATATAAAATAATTGTTATAAAACTATCCAGAAAAGTATTAATGACTTTTTAAAATCTATTATTTATTATAAAAAAATAATTTATATAATCTATTTATGATTACTCATTTTTTACAATATTTAATAATTGGTATATAACTAATAAAATACCAATAAAATTATTAATTTAAACTTTAAAATATATTTGGTTTTATTAACAAATAATAATTTTATATAGAATAAAATAGAAATGATGGTTTTTTATTATTACTTTTACTATTATATTATATTATATTATATTATTTTATTTTATTTTATTATTATTTATTATGAGATCTTAAGGATTATTATACACATTTCTGCCATATAAAAAACTACTTTTTCATCATATATATAATAAAGAATTATTGTTGAATTCATTATAAAATGTATATAATTTACTTAAACTCATAATAGTGTAATCTAATAAATATACTTTTTTTTTTTCTTTTTTTCTTTTTTTTTTAATTTATTCTTTTTAAATTAATTATTATTAAATTACATTAATAAATAATAACATCCATTGATATTATCTATTACTCAAATGAAAAAAAAAATTTTTTTTCTCTTAAAGTTTTAAATTTATTATAAAGCTTAATATAACCATTTTTAACTGTATTAATAATTAATATAAAAAATAATTATTTTCAAGTCATCCTCTTTAATAATATTTTTAGTATCCATTTTCAACAATAATTTTATTTTTTTTTAACAAAAAATAAGGAAAATTAAGTAAATTTAAAAAAATACATTTTTTCACATATTTTTATATATAATAAAAAAAAGTACATTATAATTTAATTATTCATACAAAATAATAATACGTGAAATAAATAAATAATGTATTTATATTTATAAATAATAATATTGTAAAATATATTATATAATACAAAATCTTTTTTTTTTTAGTAAAAAAATTATTATTATGTATATTATTATTAACAAGATTTTACTATCTACTATCAGTAATCACTATATTTCCTATCTGTATCAATATAAAAAATTTAAGTGCCAATTAATTAATATTACACATTTTGTTTAACCATGAGATAAACTTAAAAATCAATAATAGAATTAATAATATATTATAAATAATCTACATAATATATAATAAAACTCTCCTTTATT
The DNA here is from genome assembly GCA_002104895.1 of Anaeromyces robustus. Taxonomy (NCBI): domain Eukaryota; kingdom Fungi; phylum Neocallimastigomycota; class Neocallimastigomycetes; order Neocallimastigales; family Neocallimastigaceae; genus Anaeromyces; species Anaeromyces robustus. Next base: position 53,362 of record MCFG01000223.1, on the reverse strand, counting down.
TATTTATCAAGTTGGTGATAATATGATTAATGATTTTATATTAGGTATAATCAATAGATGTAACTAATTAGTTTATTATAATTGTTTACTTTTTTTAAATTCATTCTCCCCATTATTTAATTATTTAGTAGTAAAAACTACCCTAATTTTTATTATATTTGTTTTGTTTTGTTTTGTTTATATTTGTTTATTTTACTATTTTACCACTATCATATGAATAAAGAAAAGAAATCTTTATATTTTTTTTTAAACTTATAATAATAATTCAATTATAATATTTATTTATTAAATTAAAATCTTAATAATTATAGTAATTTAATTAGTGAATAAATATTATATATACAAATAAATTTTTATTTAATTTAATGAATATAATTATTAAATAAATAATTTATAAGATATTTTAACAATTATGTAAATTTTTCTTTTTATTTAATATTTTAATAGAAGTAAATGAATAAGATTTATTATATTACAGATGTGTAGTGTTAATATATTGTATATTAATTATGATGCTTTAATTTATTTTACATAAAAAATTTAATTACTGATAATATATATTAATATATAATTAATATATATAATATATTATAATATATAAAAAATTGTAAATAATAAAGTTTATATTCCATAAAGTTTTAAGGTTGTCTCTTTTTTTTTCAAAAAAAAAAACATTTAAATTGTGGTACATAAATTAATATATGATATAATATATTATTTAATATAATCATTTATATTAAAATATATATTGAAATATTAATAAAAAAATTTTTTAAAAAAATATTATATTGTCATTATATATATTGTAATATACAAAATACATTATTGTATTTCATTACATTACTGAGCAAAAAATATAAGGATTAAAAGAGCGAATAATAACCGTAGTAATATAAAACAAATTTTACGAATGATTTTTATTATTAATATATTGACTTATATATTATTTAATATAATGTAATATATGGTTTGATTTTTTATATATATAATAAAAAGGAGGAGTACAAATATATTAATTTTTTTTTTTTACTTATTTAATTTTATTTTATAATACATTTGTCAATAAAAAAATGATATACATACTCATTTTATTTAATTATTTATTTACTTATAATTAATTTATTTATTTACTTATAATTAATTTATTTATTTAAATAACTAATTAAATATTAGTTTAATTAATAATATTCTCTTCAAAATTATTAAAATATTTATTAATAATTTCTCAAAAATAAAAAAGTATATTATTTATATATAAGTAATAATAAATATATGTTTTAATATATATTAAAATATATATTAAAACATTATATATATTAAAAAACTATATTAAAATATAATAATATTATACTAATAAAAACAAAAAAAAAAAAATTTATATATGTAATTATAATATATAAATAAAAAAAAATCCTTTACATTTTATATACCCAAAAAATTTTTTCTTTTTTTTTTTTTTTTTCAAAAAAGAATCAATAAAAGAAATAAAAAAATCATAAATAAAAAAGAATATAAAAGTAATAATAAAACTATTATGTTTAGAATAAAATAATAATAATAAAAAAAAAAAAAAAATTAAATAAAAATAAAAAAAAAAAATAAAATAAAAAATAAAAATAAAACAAAATAAAAAAACTGAAAAATTAATTATATAAAAACATTTTATTTATTTTTGTAATTAGTTTATTTATTTAAATTTACAAAAAAAAAAGTATATTTTTTTTATTTTCATTCAATATAATTATCCATGTTCTCGCAATTTTTCTAAACAAAGATTTATAAAGTATGCTATCACTCTTTTTTATTTAATTAATTTATGTAGAAATAAAACTTAAATATAATAAATAAATATTGATTTATTGTTAAAGAATAAAAAAAATATTCATTTTAAAAGGTATATAAATATATATGTACATGAAAGATAAGTAATAAGCAAAGTAAATAAAAGTATAAATAGTATATTTAAATTGAAGAATATTTCGTTTGTTTTGAAATAACTAAAATAAAATGTCTAAATATTTATAAATAATCAGTTATACAATATAAATAAATAAATAAATAAATAAAACTAATATTTAATAACAAAAAATATCCGTAGTGATAATTAATTTTATTAGTTATAAATGATATATATATATTTATAATATTTAAAATTCAATATTTTATACTATCTATAGTTTATTTAAAATTAAGCTTTAGATTATAACATTGGATCAATCAATCAATAAATCAATAAATCAATAAATCAATCAACAAATAAATAAATAAATAAGCTTTTAAGAATATATAAATATTAAAATAATCAAATAAAAATAAAAATAAAAATAAAAATTTAAAAACAAAAATGAAAATTTGGTTTTTAAATATTTTTAATAAATAATAAATTAGATTTGATTTATATGTAACAAAGTATAACCTTTTATTTATTTACATATCCTAAAACAATATACTAATATTTTCTATTTATATATAATTATTTTTATTATTTATACTATTATACTATTAACTATTAATTAATAGTAATTAATTTAAGAAGTAATCTTTTATTAATTAATGTAAGTAAATTCAGTATTTGATTTTTATTAATTTTTAAACAAAAACAAATGCATAATATTAATAATAATATTTATTGATAATATTATTAATTGATTAATTTAGTATTAATAATATTTTTATAGTAAAATGTCTCGAATCAAATTAATGTAACAGAACATATATTAATCACAAAATCATTTGAATGAAAACGCAGTAAATCATAAATAATTGCAAAAAAACAATATAAATAATGTATTTGTATAAATAATTTTTTAAGTCTTATTTTTTTTTAAAAAAAAAACAAATAATATCAACAATTATATTTTAAAAATATATCAAAAAAAAAAGAAAAAAATCCAATTATTTCAAATAATCGTAATTAATAAAATAGCACACTTAATTTATTTATTTTTTTTTAAAATTAAAAGCATAATTAATTTAATTTATTAACAATCGTAATTTATTTAATAAATCGTAATAATCAAGGATCTATGAACTTCCTTTTTAATAAATTAGACATATTCACTCATATTTTAATATTCAATTTGATAAATATTTTAATTTACTAAATTTAAACAATTTAATCAATTGTAATTTAATAAAAAAATAATAAATTTTTTATTCAATTTTTAAAAGTATAAAATAGAGTGGCAATGGTTAAACAAATATTCCATAAAAGCCATTTTATTTTATATTTTTTAATTTTATTGTGTCTCATGTCTAACCAATTACTTGTTCAAACACAACAAGTAAAAGAATCATATAAATCATCAAATAAAATATCTTCACATTATTCCAAAAAGGTAGTTCAAAATAAAAGAAATTTACCAGAAAGAAATGTCATCTTAGACGCAAATAGTTATTATGCCTTACTTTATGTAGGGGGGATCGTGTTTGTAGTAATTTGTTTAATGTTCTTTCCAAATACCTATAAAAAACCATATCACTACATTAAAGTAATTATTTATTTATATATAAATAAATTAGTTAATAATATTATGTTATTTTTATCATATATTTTAAGTAAAAATATAATTTTTTAGTTGTTATATCTTAACTAATTTTTTTATTTTTTTTCTATTTATAAAATAAAATAGCATTTATTAAAGCATTCAAAACTTCATTCACTTCGTACTGGTTTAAAAAATTATATGGATATAATTTTTGATTATATTAAATATTATATTGAATTATGTTTAAATGTGATAAACTATAAACTTATTTATAAAATAATATTACATTTGTTTCAATATATTAAAAGCTTAATTATCGTATATAGTAGTAAACAATTTATTTTTAGTTGGTTAATAGGAAAGAATGAATCTTTATCAGATGAGGATTGGGATTTAGAACAAACTGATAGTTATGGTTCGTCTAATCCATTAATTGAATTTTCTAGACCTCATAACAATTTATTAAAAAATAGTTCTATACCTAAAAATAAGAAAGGAAGTAATAAGAAGGATATCATTAAGCCTCATAAAAATAAATCAAAAGGTAATGCTAATCGTAAATCAGAGGCACTCTTACCTTTAACGAATGGTCAAGCCGATATTCCTTATAGAGTGATTTCTGAATCTAATTCATCTCCAAAAATACTTCCTCCACCACCTCCAAAATCTACTAATGGCCAACAAAATATAATTGTAAATACTATGGCAATGCCATATAATAATCAAGCACAAACTTATAATCCTATATCATCTAATATAATACCAATGAATGTGAAAAGTAGGAACGCTATTGTTAATGTTATGGATAATAATGAAGAAAATCTTGAATTAATTGAATCGAATTCAATATCTTCTTCTGATAACACTTACGCTTATAATTTAAATTTGCCACCGGCAATACCAGAAAAAAGCACTATAGATTGTCAAAGTGTTATAAATTATAATCTATATTCTATTCAATCATCCTACACATCACCAAACACTTCTGACTATTCAGGAACAATGTCTCTAAATGAAAATAGTGAATTATCTTCATTTAATGATGTTGATTCTTCATTTGATATCAACCATTCTATAAAGATGTCATCGTCAGTTAGTGACGCAGGACATGACATCCATTCCTTTGATGTTCCAAAAAAGAAAGAACAAGAACATGAAATAGTAGAAGGAAAAAAGAAAATAATTAAAGGTATTTTAGTAAATAAACCAGTAGTTAGTATGGATTTAAAAAATGAAAATGGAACTCTTGATGTTGTAAATAAAAAAAGAGGAAAGAAAACTCACAAACATTCTTTATCTTTCTCTGTTCCATTAACTTCAACTATAGAAATGCCAATAAAACCCAAATCGTTAATAAATCCATCAGCAGTTAATGTTACCTCTACTGAAATAATAGATTCTAATTCAGATAATACAATTATTATGACTGAATCTATTCCAAATCATATGGGTGCTTACTCAAACGCAATTATGTCCAACCGAAAAAGATTAAGACAACGTTCTATATCAACGCCTATGCCAGTGGAAAAAGAAAATATATTGAATGAAAATGAATCGCTACCATTTGAGAAAAAAGTATTACCACCTTCAAGAATTAATACTAATGTTAATCATAGTCGTAGTTATTCTACTTCAGTGTTAGAACATAATAAATCACGTACTTATGCTGATGTATTAAACTCAAGAATGAATGATGAAATATTAGAAAGTAATAATAATGCAGAAATTAATAATAAAAAAGGAAAAAAGACTTCTAAAAATGCTAGTACACGTAGTAATAGTGGCCAAACAAATAATTCAGAAAATACTAAAAATACAACAAATGGTAATGAAGGTAATAAAGAATCTAATGATAGAAGTCAAAGTCCAACAGATAATAATGGAAATGAAGACAATGGAAGTAATGGTAATAATAATAATAATAATGGAAATAATGGAAATAATGGAAATAACGGAAATAACGGAAATAATGGCAACAATAGTAATAATAATAATAACCCGGGAAAAGGTAAAAATAAAAAACAAAAGAAAGCTAATAAAAATGCAAATGAAGAAAATGCAAATGAAGGGGAAGAAACACCTAATACTCCTAAGAAAAAAGCTGCAAAAATTAAAAAGGAAGCCAATAAAGAAAACTCAAATTCTAAAAATAAATCTAAAAATAAATCTGATGAAGCTACTGGAAATGAAGTAAAATCACCTCCAGTTGGAAAGAAAAAAGCAGCAAAGACAGCAGCAAATGCCAAAAAGAAGGAAGCTAAAAATACTGAAGAAAGTGGTCTTTTAGTTACCGGGGAAATTACTTATGGAAAGGCAGGTTTACAGGATGAACATGTACCAACCGATGAAGAAGCTTATGAACTTTTATTCTCTGAAAATGCTACTTACTGGACTCCATTAGAAAGAACGGAACGTATTAGGAATTCACCATTTTATGATCATAATCATCATATTGCCAAATATGGTAAAATAAAGTATAAACCAATGGTAGAGTATGATACAGATATGAATGAAATTAATTATGATCTAGATATAGATGAAATCATGAATGAAAAAAGTAAAAAAGAAGATAAAAAGGAAAAGAAGAATAAAAAGAAGAAGGCTAATGCTAATCAAAATGTTAATGGAGCTTCAACTTCAGATGACGTAGAAGGAAAGAAAGATTCAGCCAATACTAATGAAAAGAAAAGTAAGAAGAAGAAGACCACATCAAAGGAAGAAGATACTAGCATAGCTGTGAATGGCGATGAAAACTCTATTGCTGTTGATGATAAAAATCAAAAATCGAAGAAAAAAGGTAAAGGGGCAGCAAATATTCCAATTACAACAGATAACGATTCCACAAGTGAATTAGGTAATGAAAAGAAAACTGATGATAATAATAAAAAATTAGCAAAGAAAAAGAAGGCTAAAGTAGTTGGTAAGGTTAAAGTTGATACAGTAGAATCTTCAAGTGAGTTGGATATTCCACCAGCTCCTGCTAAAGCTAAAAAGATTAAAAAGGCTAAAAAGACAGCTAAAAAATTGGAAATTAGTGAAAGTGAAGATGAAATTGATTTGAATCTTTATCCAATGCCTACACCAGTATTAGCTCCTACAGCAACTGCTGAAAGTGGTGTTAGTGTAGCTTATTCTTCTGCATCCTCGACATCTACTACAACTTCTAATAATAATATTAATAATATTACTATTAATATCAATGGTAATATTACTGGAAACACAAATAATAATAGTAAAGTGACTTCACCTTTATCTCAAGCCTCCTATAAACATAGTAATGAAGAATTATTAGTTAATAGTACTTCTGGTAGGTCACCATTAATTTATAATAAAGTATCACAACCTTCACCATTATCATCTGTTTCCTACGTTAATTATTATGAAGAACAAACAGGATTGGATAAGATAAATAACAATAATAATAATTCATTAACAACAGTAAGAGCTCAATCTCCTGTATTACCAATACAATCAATGCCAACTATTCAAACAATGCAACCAATTCAACCTATTCAACAAACTCCTACAACACCAATATTTGGACCATCCTCAGCAACTCCAAAATTAGATAATTCAACAGTTTATTCATTTACTAATGGTCCAGCATTAACTATTTCAACTGCACCGTTATCTAATAGTCAACCGGAAACACCACAAGAAGAAACGATTATTGATCTTTTTAATAGAACTAATAAAAGTTTCCGTCGTCCAAGATCTATTTCTTTAAATTCACACTTTCAACAAAATGATACTCGTCCAAGTCTTTCTCCTCTTTTAATGAGTACATTTAAAAATTCATCTTCATTAAAAATTGACCAACCTCCATTATTCCAAAATGAACAATATAATAATATAAAATTATCAAGTAATAATGCTATGGCTTATCAAGGCTCTCTAAGTGATACAGAATCACCAAAATTATTTAATCCAAATAACTTAAGTACAAGTTATATTCCACCAATGCATGGAAAAGGTAAGGAAACTATTCCAGCTCAATCCCCAATTAAAACAGGTTTCAATGATATGACAATAGATAATGATCAATCTATGAAAAGTCCTATTATTAAAAAACCAACTGAAAATGTAATTCAAAGATATAGAAGAGCTAGAACCCTTTCTTCTCCAGCTGTACCTCCTTCTGTAGATAAAAAGAGTCATTTCTATTCTCCATTTATGACTGGTTTGGATATTAAATATGATTTCTATATTCCAAAGTCAAATAATGCCATTTCTCCATTATCATCTTCATTTACGGCTAGTGATACAAATTCTTTTGATATTAATAGAGAAGTAACTCGTCGTCGTAGTCAAAGTATTAATGAAAGAAACAGACCAAATATTAATGATTTTTAAACAAAAATGAAATGATTAAAAAAAAAAAAAAAAAAAAAAAAAAAAAAAAAAAAAAAAAAAAAAAGGAAAAAAAGGAAATAAAAATATATATATATATATTTTTAAAAAAAAAAAAAAATAAATAAATAAATAAAATAAACAAAAATGATAATAATAAAAAATGAATATAGTTATTTTTAATTTAAAACTTTACCAAACAATGCACTCAACACATACGCCCATACAAAAATTATAATTATAATAATAATAATAATAAAAAGAAAAAGGTATAATAATAATATATTGAAATTTTTACCTTTTATTATTATTATAATTATTTTTAATATATATATATACATAATTCGTTAAAAAAAAGAGTTTTTTTTCTTTATAAATGTAAATGATATGGTAAATATTTTTGGGATATTTTTTTTATATATAATTATTATTATTTTTTTTATTATTTATTTATTTATTTATTTTTTTATTTTACATACTTTGTTTGATTGTTTAAACTTCTATTTATTTTTTTTCATTGTTTTTTTTTTTTTTTTCACAAAAAAGGAAAATAATAATATTAAGTTTAAATTAATTGATTAAAAATTTAATTATAAAAAAATAGGAGTCAAACAATAAATTAAAAAAAAAAAAAAAAAAAAAAAATTAAAATAAAATAAAATAAAAAATAAAAAAATAAAAGTTAAAATAAAATAAATAAATAAATAAATAAAATAATAATAATTTAATTATAGCATATATAATAGCAATAATAATACATAACATAAAACACATAATTATGGGAATTAAAAGTTAAAAATATTATTAATTTTTTAATTTATTATTAAAAAAAAATTAATATTTTAATAAACCCATTTTCAAGTTAACAATTAATACTAATAATAATAACAATAATAATAATAATAATAATAATAATAATAAAAGAAAAAAAAAGAAAAAAAAAAAAAAATAATTATTTCAATTTAATATTTTTTTTTTTTTTTTTAGAAAAAGTAATAAAAAATAAAAATAAAAAAAAATCATAAAAGTTATAAGAAAAAAAAAGTATAATGTAATAATTACACTATTATATTTATGTATTTAAAAATACTTTTTTTTACTATTTGTAGTTTTTTTTTTTTTTTTTTTTTTTTTTTTTTTTTTTTTTTTTAATTCCTATAAATATTTTTATTTTAATTTTACCAATATACATTTATATTTATAATGTTATATTTATACTTTTTTATAAAGGAAAAAAATATAACCAAAAAGAATAATAATAATAATAATAAAAAAGGAGAGATAGAATGTAAAATAATAAAAAAGAAAATATTAACCCTTTTATCATTATATCTCTATTTTTAATTCCTTTAATTGTTTATATGCATATAAATATAAATTTTCTAATATATATATATATATATATATATATACATAAAAGAAATCGAAAATTTTTATTTATTTATTCTTTTACTTTCTTAAAGAAATAAAAGAAAAAGAAAAAGAAATATATTAAATATATATTAAAAAAAAATTAAAATAATGTAAATATTATTCAAAAAATGAAACAAAGTTAAAGTTGAAGAAAAATAATAAAATAAAATAATTATAAAGAAGAAAAAGAAAATAAAATAATAATCATAATGAAAACATAAAAACAAATATATGAATAATATATTTATTATTTTAGATAATATATATTATTATTTTATTATTATTTTTGAGTTTTATTGATATATATTATAATATAATTATTATAATTACTGTTATTTGTTTACTTGTTTTATTAAATTAGACTATTAATTAATGATAAAAAATGAATAAATAATTAGGTATTCTAAACTTTAAGGGAAAAAAAAATAATACTTTTTAAAAAAAAAATATTTTCAAAAGTTTAAAATTAAATAAATTAAATTATAAGTAAAAAACCGAAAATTCTTTTTTTTTTTTTATTTTTATTTTTTATTTTATTCAATTGATTTTCATCCAATCAATTAAAAAGTTTAACATATTAGTATAGTTGAACTTACATTCATATACTATATTTATATCTTTTATATGTATTATAAAATTAATTATATAATTAATAATGAAAACTTTCTTACATTTTGAAGTAATAAGCCGGTTACTACCAGAAAATTTTATTATAATAAAATTATAATTATTTATTTTTATTTCTTTTATATTTTTTTCCCTTTTTTTACCACTTAATAATTTTTTTTAAGATAGTATTTTAATGAGATAGTATGATTAAAATTAATAATAATAAAATAAAAATAAAAATAAAAAAAAAAAAAAATAAAATAAAAAAATATAAAAAGAAAAAAATAATAATATAATAATATTAAAATACATTTTTAATTATAATGATTATTTTACATTTTTAAAATATATTTATAATTTTTTTATTTTTTTTTTTTAAATTATTAATATACTTAATATTTTATTATATTTATAAAACTATAAATATTTATTACTATTATTATTGTTATCATTATCATTATCATTATTATAATTATAATTATTAGTATTTATTATTATTATTATTATTACATATTATTATTGTTATTAATCATTATTATTAATTATTATTAATTATTAATTATTTTAAATATTTTAATCACATGTAAGATATATAGTAATAATTTATAATAAATGACTAATTTATTATAATAAATATACATAAATAACTAAGTACTATTAAAAATCTAATTAGAATTTCTTTCTATTTCTATAATATCGGTAATGAATCGAATCAAGTATATAGAAATGAAAATAATATAAAAAAAAATTCATAATGAACTTTTTTTTTTTTATTTAACTCAACATTATTTAAGAAAAAAACTTAAAAAAAGAAGAAAGATTAAAATAAAAAAAAAATAAAATAAAATAAAGAAACATAATAAAACATTTTTTTCGTTTTGTACTTCCTTATATATTTTCATATATGCATTTTTAAATATCATGTTATTATTCTTTTCTCTTTTCTTTTTTCTTTTTTCCTTCTTTTTTTTCTTTCTTTTCTTTTCTTTTTTTTTTTTTTTTTTTTTTTTTTTTTCTTTCTAAAATTTTTTTCATTTATTTTTATTTTTTTTTACCTTTCTTCTTTTTCTTTTTATTTTATTTTAATATTTTTTTTCTTCTTTTTTCATTTTTTGTGTTAGTTATTTTATCTCTTTTTTTTTTTCTTTTTTCTTTCCATCGTCAAGTTTAAACATTAAATGTAGTTTTAGTACCATCACGTTTAAGAAGTGTTACTTTTGGTCCTTTACTAGATGAACCACTAGAACTATTATTATTACCATTTTTCATAGAACTCATAGAAGGTTTTTTAGAATAAGATTTTGAATTTCTATTATTATTATTACCTCCACTTTTTTTGGAATAAGAATTATTATTTCTATTATTATCACGTCCATCACGACTATCACGTCCATCACGAGATTTTTGATTATTTTTATTTCTATTTCCTCCATTACTATAATTTCCATTATAACCACCATAATTATTACCATAACCATATTTATTATTATTATTACTACCATTATTATTTCTACGTTTATCAAGTTTAGCCTTATTACTATTATTACTATTAATAGATCTATTATCACTTATATTACTAAGATTAGATTCACTATTAGTTTTAGATAAATTTTCATTAGAATTATTCATACTATTATTATTACTATTTGAAAAGAGTGAATTGGTATCATCATTTATACTTGGACTATTTGGCATTGAAGATGCATTACTATTATTATTACTATTATTGATGCTATTGTTATTACTATTATTATTACTATTATTATTACTGTTATTATTATTGTTATTATTATTATTAATTTCTGTTCTAGTTTTCATAATAATACTAATCTTTTTCTTTAATCCTGTACTACTAATATTACGTTTTAATACAATGGTTTGAGTTTGTGGTTTGTTATTATTATTGTTGTTGTTGTTGTTGTTAATATTGAGGCTACTGTTACTGGTATTATTACTGGTATTATTACTATTATTAGCACTTTCATTATTGGAGCCACTAATATCTTTAGATTGTTTTCTTTTAAGCATAACTTTATTATCTTTTTCTTTTGCAGCTTTTTGAAGTTTTTCCTGTAATTGTTTTCTCTTTTCTTCTAATTCTTTTTCCTTTCTTTCTTTTTCTTGTAATTTAGCAAGGTTAGCTAATCTATTTTGTTCTAAACTTGCCTTTAATGCATTCTTTTGTTGTCTTAAAGCATCTAAAAGTGGTGTTGATTTTGGTTTTTGTGGTGTATTAATTGGATCTAAATAAGACATACCAGTTACTAAAGATGGCTGTATAATAATTTCTGTTTTACCATTTTGACTTTCGGTTTCTTCTGCTGATTTATCTTCTGAATTTTCTGGTTCTTTTGGTTTTAATGTTTCTAAAAAGGCAAGATAATTATGATCTTTTATATATATATAAATCGTAAATATGTAATAATTATAAATAACAAAAGAGAAATATAAAATTATTAAATATGAAGATAATATATAAGAAAAAGAATAATATATATATATATTAATAATAATAATAATAATAATAATAATAAATATATAATATATTTTATATGTAATTTTATTAAAAATATAATTATTATTTGAATTATTATTATTATTGTTGTTGTTGTTGTTATTGTTATTATTATTATTATTATTATTATTATTATTATTAAATTAAATTATTCTGTTATTACCTTTTTCAATAGTATTTTGTTTTGAATCAACATTTTTTCTTTTCTTTGGAATCATTTGATATAACGAAAATTCAACCAATGCGTTATATTCATTTCCTATAATATTTAATAAAATAAATAAAAGAAATTAATTAATTATTATATTATAGTAAATTATTTTGAAATTTAAAATTTAAAATATAATAAATTAAATAAATAAAAATATATAAAATAAATAATAAAAATAAATACCTTTTGAATCAATATACAAATGTCCATCAAATTCCTTGAAAAATTCTACCAATGTCTCAATATTTTTAAAGTTTAAATATGCTCTTGAGAAAACATTTTCTTTTGCTTTACTATTTTATTATTATTATTATTATATAAACAATTGTTATAAAGTAAATAAATATTTTTTATTTTTTATTATTTTTTAATTTATTGATTATTATTATATTATCATTAATAAAATATATAATTTTTTTTATATTTTTCTTTGTATTTTTTAATTAAATACATAAAATAATATGAAGGTAAAAAAACTTTTTTTTTCTCTTATTACCTTTTACTTAATTTTCCTGGGAAATAAGATTTCCAAGTAATATTGTCTAACCATTCACTAATAGAATCATAAAAAATATCTTCTGGAAGATTAGGTGGAAGACGACGAACAATAACTTTAGTTCTTGTTTTTAATTTTTTTTGATTTATTTGTTTCCTTGTATTGCTCTTCTTTAATTGCTTATTCATATTTTCTTCTTAATTTCAAATTTAACCCAATACTAGTATAAGAATTTTTGATTAACATATATAATAAATATTAATAATATATAATATTATTTTTATTGTATATGTTTATAATAATTTTATATATATTTATATATATATAATTTTAATTCAGCTTAAAAAATAGTAAATTAAATAAAAATATTGTTTGAAAATATATATATAAAAAAATAATATTAATTTAAATATGAAAAAAGATGACAAAGGATTTCTATATGAATGTCAAATTCGATTTGATGAATTAATAATTTCAATTGAAATGTATATAAATATATAAAATTAAAATAAAATATTTTATGACATATTATATTAATTATATTTAATATAAACCTTATTTATATATTATTTTATTTATTTATTTATTTATTTATTTATTTATTTATTTATTTATTTATTTATTTATTTATTTATTTATTTATTTATTAAAATTTTATTATTCTGTGGGATTTACGTATACATTTAATTAGTGTATTAGAAAATATTGGTCAATAGAAGTAAATATCATGCCCAATCATTAATTAAATTTTTTCAACTTATTTAGTATGTTATTTTACATTTAAAGTAACAAGCCAGATACTTGAAGGGTGTAGTAAAAATTATATGAATTAGTAAAAAGAGAATTATCCTGAATAAATATATATATACTTAGCATTCTTACTATGAAAGAAAAACAAGTATATGTATTATAAGGAAAATAAAAATTATTACTAATGAATATAATTAAATTGTATATGTAAAAGAAGAAATTTATTAATTTTTAAATATAATAATATTTGAATAATAAAAATATTATATATTATTTTTCAATTATTTCATTATTAATGTATTGTATATTATATAAAAATTTTTTATTACATTTATTTTAAATAAAATTATTATTGATCAATATATAATTAATTATTAAATTAAATTTTTTTTTTTTTTTTAAAAAAAAAAAATATATATATATTTATAATCAAATTTCATTTATATATTTTTTTAAAGTCTGTTGAAATTTCATATATGTTAAAAAAATAAAAATAATAGAAGATATTTATAATAGATAAACAGACTTTATATAATTTTATATAATATATATTATAAATAATTATTTATTATTATACGTATTACAAATATATGTATTTCAATTTTCATTGTATATTTTTATAATTAATATTAGATTTAAAGAAAAATTAAATTATTATTATTCACATTATATAAAATATATTCATACATAAATTCAATATACATAATAAATTCATAATATTATCATTTAAAAAATTTTTATATATTTAAATATATATTTTACAATTATCAATACAAAATGGATTCAAAAAGTAAATCAGAAATTTCAAATGAAATAACTGATAAACTTTTAAAAGCAGTTGTAAGTACAACAAAAGCAACACAATTTTTAATACCATCTGAGTACTCTTTTTATAAATCATCAGATAAGAATTTCAGTAAATCAATAAAGAAAACAAATAAAACATTATTAGATATTTGTAATAAATGTATTAATTATGTTAATAATACACAAGGACGAGCTTTCACGGATATAAACGATTTTTCAGATAATTATAATGAAATTGTAGAAGTTATGGACAATTTATTAGAAAAAGCGGTAAGTTTTATTATTAGTTTATTATTGTTCTATTTTTCTTATATTAAAAAATATTAAAAAATATTCCACAGAAAAACAATAATATTATATTTTTATTTAAAAAAAAGCAAAAGAAATAGGAAATGTTGATTTTTAAATTATTTAGTATAATATAATAAAAAATATTAATATTTTCTATAATTTATATTTTTTTTTAATTTTTTATTTTCTTTTTAATTTATAATTTATAATATATATAATTATTTTTTTTCTATAATAAAAAAAAAAGGATGTATGTATAGATGAACTCACAGGAAAAAGAAAAACATATAATACTTCAGGTGTTATTAAAGCTAATCCAGTAGTAGCACAAATGAATGTTGAGAGTGATAATTATAAATTATTACATGCTCAGAATATTTTAAGACCACAACTTAAATTTGAAGATAAAATTGATAATTCAAATAATCCAGCACCTTTAAAAATAAAATATAAACCTAATGCCAAAGTCCCATTAAATGTAATGGAAGAAAATGCAGATGATTCAGTTCAAGATACTATGGAAAAGTATATATTAAATATTCAAATGAAAAAAAAAAATAAGCGAATTATGAATACTTTTTTTTTTTTTTTAACAAAATATGAACATATATAATATTATATAATAATATATATATTAAATAACTATCAATATTATTATTATTATTTTTTTTTATTAATAAAAATATAAAAAGTTATCATCCATATAAATATGAAATTCAACATATCCAATACCCAGAAAATATGTTTACTATCAGAGAGCCAATAATGCCAAAAGATTATGACCAAACTCCATTTACTTTTGTTAATACGAAAGAAGAATTTATGAAAATGATAGAAAAATTAAATAAAGCATCTGAAATTGCTGTAGATTTAGAAGTAAGTCAATAAAACATATATTTTTCTTTTTTTTTTTTTTTTTAAATATATTTATTTATATTTATATATATATATATAATTACTTTCTTCATATTGTTAATTTATAATATTCTTGTATAAAGCATCATGATTATCGTTCATTCCAAGGTTTTACATGTTTGGTACAAATTTCTACTCGTGAAGAAGACTGGGTAGTTGATGCATTAGCAATGAGAAGTCTTATGTATAATTTAAATGAAAGTTTTACAAATCCAAATATTGTTAAGGTATATAAAAAAATAATAAAATATATATATATTTTTAAGTCTCCTTTAAAGCAACAAAATGTCTTATTTAAAATTATTATAAATATTATAAAATATTATAATATATATATGTTTACTAATTATAATCATGATTATAATAATAATAATAAAAGATTTATCTAAATAATTAATTAATCAAACATTTGTATATATTTCTATATATAATTTTTATATCATTTTATATAAATTAAAATTAATAATGATAATAATAATAATAATAATAATAATAAAAAGGTTTTTCATGGTGCAGAATCTGATATAGTTTGGCTTCAATGTGATTTTGGTGTATATATTGTAAATCTTTTTGATACATATCATGCTTCCCATTTATTAAACTATACTCAACATAGTTTAGCTTATCTTCTTAAATATTTAGTTAACTTTGATGCAGATAAGAAATATCAATTAGCTGATTGGAGAATAAGGTAAAAAAAAAAAAAAAAAAAAAAAAAAAAAAAAAAAAAAAAAAAAGTATGATATTAATTATGTTATCATGTTATATATTATTTATATTATATATTATTTATATTATATATTATTTATATTATTTTACATAATTTCATTTTAAATATATATAAATTTATTATTTGAATGACAAATTAATAAATAAATAAAAAAAGACCTTTACCAAAAGAAATGTTAAGATATGCTAGAGATGATACACATTATTTGTTATATATTTATGATAGAATGAGAAATGATTTAATTGCAAATGGTGATCCAAAAGTTTTTAACTTAATGAAAGTTACATTAGAAAGATCAGAACGTACCTCTTTAAAAGTATATCATAAAGATATTTATAGAGAAGATGGTTCAGGTAAATATGGATGGCTTAGTATTATTCATCGTGATCCAAAATCTTTAAATAGTGAACAATTTGCTGTTTTAAAAGCAGTACATAAATGGAGAGATCAAACAGCAAGAGAAGAAGATGAAAGCCCAAGATATGTCATGCCAAATCATATATTAAGAAGAATAGCAGAAGAAATGCCAACAGATCCACAAAGTGTTCATGGATGTTGTAATCCTATTCCACCATTAGTTAGAATGTATTCTATGGATATTGCAAGAATTATTGAAAAAACCCGTAATGAATTTTTAAAGAATAAAAAAGAAAATGATAAAAGATTTGAAGAAACAGCTAAAAGTTTAAAAGCAATTAAAGAAAGAGCAGAAAGAGGACCAATTCATCAATTCTTTAATGATGATAATGAAGAAGGAAACGTAATTAAAATGGAAAATATACCCATGGATATAGATAATGATAATGATAATATTAATAATAGTAGTGAAGATGATAATAATAATAATAAAAAGAAAATTCCAATAACAATAGCTGAAAAATCTTCATTCTTAATTAATAGTGATGATGAAATTGAAGATGAAAAAGATAATAAAGCTTATCAATTAATGCTTTCTATACGTAAATCATTAAAATTAGTTTCCCCAAGCGTAACTCTTTTAAAATTTACAGAGAAGGAAGAAGAAAATGAAGATAATAATAATAGGAATAGAAAATTAACTTCAATTACACCACCACCACCAAAAGTAGAAAATAAAAAAGAAGAAGAAGAAGAAAAAGATGATAGTAAAGAAATTTTCACTATATCTGAAACAGGTAAAAGTAAAAGAAAAGCTGAATCAATTGAAGATTTACAAAAACCAGCTGAAACACAAAATAGTAAGAAAAAACATAAAAAAAATAAAAGATCTAAAAAGAGAAGTTCTTCAGTACCTAATACAGATAATCCAAACGGAGAAGAAGGAAAAGAAGGAAAAGGAAATAGTGAAGAAGGAGATAATAATAATAATAAAACTTTCACACCTTATGATTATGAAAATAATAAATCTGATGTTATAGAAATGATCAAAGCAGATGCTAATAGTAAAACTGTATTGGAAACTCATAAAGATAAACTTAAAAAATTAAAGAATAAAAAGAATAATAATAATAAAATCTTTAAACCATTTAATGCTTTACCAAATGAAGTCAAGGTACATTAATTAATTATTAAATATATATCTCATTTTTATTAATTTATAAATATTTTATTTATATTTTATTTTATGTATTTTATTTATATATTTTATTCTCCATATTATTATTATTATTATTATTATTATTATTAACTTTTTATTTTATTTTATTTTACTTTATTATATTATATTATATTATATTATATTTAATATTATTTTATATATTTATTATACTTTTCAAACTATTTATATTAGTTTTCTGAAAAGATTCAAAAGAATACAGTTAATCCTCGCTCAGGAAATAGATCTTATACTTTTAAGAATAATAAAAAATAGTTCTTAACATAAAGAAAAAATTAAATAATAATATTATTACTCTTAAAGTAAAAGAAAGAAATAAGGAAAAGAAAAATTAGACTTAATTAGAAAAATAATAAAAAAAAATTTTTTTATTTATAAAAACTATTAATAATTTACATGATATTTATAATATTTATTTTTATATATTATTTATTAATTTTTATATATATTATTTCAAAATAATTTTCTTCATTTTTATTATATTAACTTTTTTTTTTTTTTTTTTGTTTCTTTCATTTATAATTTACAACAAATTATTTATCTCTTATTTTAATATTTATAATTTAGATTTTTTTTAATATTTATTCAAAATTAAATAATTTAAAAAAAAAAATAAAAAATAAAAAAAAATAACTAATAATTTTATAATAAATAAAATAATAATAATAATATAAAATACATATATAATTTTATTTTTTTTTTATATATCGTCTTGAATTATTTTATTATTTTTTTTTTTTTTTATTTTTATTTAATTTTTATTTTTATTTTTATTTTTATTTTATTATTATTATTTTTTATTTAAATTTTTTATTTTTTTCATTTTTTTTTTTTATTATTATAGAATAGTATTAGTATTATTTTCACTAATTATTGAAAGATATATATATTATAAAGTTTGTTTTTTTTTTTTGTTCATTTTGTATTGTTATTTTTATAATATTATAAATATTTATTAATAAATTATAATAGATACAAATATACTTTTTTTTAAAAGTAAAATTATTATATTGATAAATTATTATTAAATTAAAGAAAAAAAAATAATAATTAAAAAAACAAAATATTATAATAATAAAAATATTTTATTTTTTTTTTTTTTTTTAATATTTTTCCTTTTATTTTTTTTTTTTTCTGTCTTATGAATCCTTTTTAAGATTAGAGGTTTTAATTTCAGTCATAATGATATCATGTTGTGGAGTAGCAGCGGCAGGATTAAGTTTTTTGTATGGGGCTTTACCTGATTCAATTTTAGCTAATTTTTCTTTTATATTTTCAGCAAGACTAAGAATAGCACTTGGATCTTCTACAATAGCATGTTTAATTTCATCAAAGTATACACCATAACGAACAACAGCATTTTCAATTTCAACAATAATATTTTCAAATACTGGGATTTTCTTTAAAGTTTTAATAACAATATGACGTAATTCCCAGAAATCTTGAGAAGTTCTTTGTAAATATTGAACAACTCTTTCACCATCACTTCTTCTAATATCCATACGATTAGCCATATAACCACCAACAATTAAACCTTTAAGTATTGCAGAAATACCAGAACCATTGGTAAAACCAACAAAGATTGGTATAAAGAAAGGTGGAACAGTAAACATACCCATTAATTGAGCATTGGATTCATCTTCAATCAAAGAATACATAAAAGCAATAGCAACTTCAAGAGAACCTAAAACTGAATAAGGTTTAGATTTACGAGTTAAAATACCTAAACCACTAGTAATATAATCACATGCAATAATCATAGCAGCCATTTTAACATTCATGGTTAAATATTTATTATCAGTAAAAAGCCATTCTGTTTTATTTTTAACGGTACCATCTTCTTTTAATCTTTGAACACCTTGAATATAAACTTTTCCACTTCTAATAGTATCACCCTTACCATTAATATACTTTTCTAATTTACCACCATAAGTAATTAAATTATAAGCACTACGTCCAACTTCATATAAAGAATTACCAAGTACAAAATTATTGGTAACGACTCTATGAACTTGAAAACGTGGGAAAAAGGCTTTACTGGAATGATAAAGAAGTTTATCACAATCTATAATTCCAAATGTTTTTAATAAATAAAGTGTTGTACCGGTAGCAACATGAATTGATGTTATAGGAGAAGATGCAGCGTAAGTATAAATTTGATCTTGGAATGGTTCATACCATTCCTTTTCTTTACCACCAAGAAGATCTTTCTTATCTTTTTTATGATTTTTGCCTTCATTAAAATAAAGAGTTTCATCATTAAGATTATTTAATGGAACTACTAAAGATAAACCTAATAATGAAATGTTTTTTTCCAATTCCAATTTCATGTGCATCTTATGAATGCATTCGGAATTTGGTAAAGAGTCTTATTATATATTAAGCAAAAATAATATATAAATAATAATGATATATAGTAGTATTGTATTTATATAATTTATTATAAAAATTGATGTCATTTATAAATTTTTATTATATAGAATATTTCATTTATACATATAACATTTCATTGATTTATTTTGAATATTTGTTTGCCAATTTTATATATAATAATTGATTTTATATTTTGTTCAATAAAGTTATATAAATAAATTATAATAATAATAATAAAAATAAAAAATGTAAAATGTATATAATAAAAATATATATATATTTATATTTATAAAATAAAAACAAATATTAATTAATTTGATTTTAGAATTATATTATATGTATATATTATTAATTAAATAGTTTAATAAAAAAAATAATTATAAAATAATAAGAAAATTAGAGTATCATATACTAAATATATATAAGCTTTATAGAATTAAAATGAAATCTTTTTTCTTAAAACTTACCAATATATTCCTTCTCCATTTCATAATTTGGAGTAGCAACTTTAACATCAGTTATAATATCTTGAATTAAAACCATGTTGATTTATTTATAATATAATATAATAGATATATAATAAATGATTTAAATGAAATATATATACTAAAAAAAAAAAAAATTAAATTTCTTTATAATATACAATGTGAATATTTTTTGTATTAAATATATATATTAAGTCTTGTGTATATATTTTTAATTATGATAATATATTATATAATTTATTTTATCTTTTTTCTTTTTTCTTTTTTTACAAATTTTATTATTTTTTATTTCATGATAAAATAATAAAATTATTTTTAATAAAAAATAATAAATATTCAATAGAAGAAGTTAATGATAAAAAAAGAAAAAGAAAAAAGATTATATAATTTAGATTACTGTCTTTATTTAATTTCTTTTTTTTTCGATAATTATGAAATAGATGAATACATATATATATTTTAATTATTTTTTAAAATATATATATAATTAATATTTCATTTATTTATTTTATTACTATTTTTATTATTCTTTTATTTTATAACGCTTTAAGAAAAATTTTTTAAAAAAAAAAAAAAAAAAGCTTTTGTATACTTTATTTTCTATGATATATTTTGTAATTATTTATTATTTATTATTATTCTATTAATATTCATAATATATAAATATATATTAAAAGTTAATATATATAATTTAAAAATAATATATTATTAATATATTATGACAATATATTAAAATATTTTATTTTTAAATAAAACAATATAAATTTAATTAAATTTAAATATATTAATATAATAATATTGGTTTTTTTAAAAATTATTCAAAATATATGAAAACAAAATTAAAAGAAAATAAATTATAATTTATTTATTTATTTATTTATTTATTTATTTATTTATTTATTTATTTATTTATTTATTTATTTATTTATTTATTTATTGATTTATTTATTTATTTATTTATTTATTTATTTATTTATTTATTTATTTATTTATTTATTTATTTATTTATTTATTTATTTATTTATTTATTTATTTATTTATTTATTTATTTATTTATTTATTTATTTATTTATTTATTTATTTATTTATTTATTTATTTATATATTTATATATTTATTTATTTATTTATTTATTTATTTATATATTTATATATTTATTTATTTATTTATTTATAATTAATAATTCTATCAATTCTTTTAATACACCTTTAAATATTCATATATATAAATTCTTAAAATATATATCAAACTTTTTCTTTTACTTTTTTTTTTTTTTTATTTTTTTGTTTATTTTTATATCATTTTATTTTTTTTTATTTTTTTTTTTTTTTAAATTATTATATGCATATCAATTTTATTATTATAATTTTCTTTTCCTTAATTTTCTTTTTTTCTTTTTAATATTTTGTTACTTTGTTTTGGTTTTGTTTTAAGATATATTACATATTTACATTTTTATATATTACAAATTTTCTTTTTGTTTTTTAATAATAAATAATAAAAATTAAAAAATAATGAAAAAAACTTTTAAAAGAATTATTCATATTTATAATAATTATCTTCTAGATAAAAATAGATAAAAAGAAAAAAAGGGAGAAAAAAGAAAAAAAGAAATAAAAATAAAAGGAAAGAAAAAAAAAAAAAGCAAAAAAAAAGAAAAAGGAAAAGAAATAGGAATACATAAAAACCCAATTATTGATAATAAATTTTAAAAATATAATTATAAATATTATGCAAAAAAATAAAGAGAAATAAAAAAAAAAAAAAAAAAGAAACTTTTTTTTTTTTTTTTTACAGAACAGTTACATTACATCAACAAATATACAAAATTTTGCATAACATGTATATAATAAATCTATTTATATATATTATGTTTAACATTAAAATAATATAAAACTATAAATATAAAATTAAAATATATAACATAAAAATAATAAGTATATAAAAAAAAAAAAAAAAAAGAAAGAAAAACCTTTTTCTATAATACAAAATAAAAATAAAAATAAAAATAAAAATAAAAAAAGATTTCTTAAATACTTGTAGAAAAAACAATAATAATTATATATAGACATTATATATTAGATATATTAAAAAGATAACCCTTATCATCTAAAAATATTTTGATTTTCTATAATAATAATAATAATAATAAATAAATTTATATTAATTAGATATCATGTTATATATTTAATAAATTATAAATATAATAATGAATAAAGGAAAGAATAACTTACTTTACAGAATTATGATGATGATGATGTTGTTGTTGTTGAGATTTCATTAAATTTTGATATTCAAATTTTCTCTTTATACGATAATATTGATCACTAATACGATTTTCCTCACCTTTAATACTTTTTAATACTTCCGCTATAGGAAGAACCCTTGATGCAACACATCCTTCGTCTTTTTTATTATTTTTTTCCTTTTCGTTTTTAATTTCTTTTTTAATAATTGTATTTACTTCATTTGTTTTATTTTTAATTAAATGAGTATTATTGGTATCGGATAATTTTTTAGAAATAGAAGGAATTGGTGGTTTGGTAACAATATTTTCAACTTTAGAATATAAATAACGATTATTATTGTTATTGACTTCAAAATCTTTTATTAAATTTAATTTACAAAGTAATTCATTCTTTATTTTCAAATTAATTTCATCTAAATTTGACATAATAAGTCTCTATATTATTGAAAAAATAAATAAATAAATAAAAATTTTAATATTAAAACTAATTTCATGATGTTTTTTCTTTTAAAACTAACTATTAATTGATTATTAATAACTAACTATTTATATCATTTATAATAAACTTTGTACATTTATACATTACCTCTACTAAAACTTCTTTTTTACCACAAACTTTCTTTCTTTTTTCTTTTAATAAATTCTTCAATTCTTGAACACTTTTTTTCATATATTTTTCTTTTTCTTTCATTATAATTTCTTTAATATTATTAATTTATTTTTGGTATTATATTAAATTTATTAATAAATAAAAAATTTCATTTCATTAATATATATATATATATACATATATTGAGTAATAATATTTGTATAAAAAAAAAAAAAAAAAAATTACTCGTATAATAATCACTATATTTTGGAAAAATATTTTCAACGGGAGTTGATCTTTGAACTGTACCAGATGCCAATATCGATGTTTCAGTAAAAAAATTAATTGGTTCTGTTAAATGATTTTGATTCAAAGGATTAAAACTTGTTTCTTTTAATAAAATAGGTTTTTCTTCTCTTTTAATTGGAACAATTGCTGGTGCTGATACTGAAGCTGGTACTGATGATGATGATAATGATGATGATGATGAATTTAATGATGTTAACAATAAAGATGGTTTTGCTATTGATGTTGATGTTGATATTGATGAAGCTGTTGATAATCCAACAGAAGTATTAGTTGTAATTGAATCAGGTTTAGAATTTGTTGTTGTTGTTGTATCTGGTATAATTTTTTTTTGATCATCAGGTGTTGCCATAAGTTTATCATCATCATCATTATTATTATTATTACTATTATTATTATTATTATTATTATTATTATTATTATTATTATTATTATTATTATTATTATTATCATTATTATTATTATTATCATTATTATTATTATTATCATTATTATTATTATTATTATTATTATTATTATTATTATTATTAGTAGTAGTAGTAGTAGTAGTAGTAGTAGTAGTAGTAGTAGTAGTAGTAGTAGTATTATCATTCTTTGATGTATTCACCACTGGTGATATAGATGTATTTAATGACGCAGGTAATAATGGAGTTAAATTAGATACTGCTGCTGCAGATAAAGATGTAGCCAATAAAGAAGATGATATTGAAGATGCCAGTGAAGATACATCTGCTGTTAATAATGATGGATCATTATGTAATAAAGTAGTTGCTGCTTGAGATAATGAAGTTGGGGTCGCTATGGATATTGACGTTGATGCAGCTGACGATGATGATGGTAAAGATGAAGAAGTAGAAGAAGAAGAAGAAGAAGAAGAAGAAGAAGAAGAAGAAGTAGAAGTAGAGAATGAAGAAAAAGTAGTTGGCGTTGGTTTAGTAGTTTCTGTTGATGTATCATTTGATATATTAAATAATTGATTTTTATCAGTAGAGTTAACTAATTGAGTAGTAGAAGATTTTGAATTAGATTGTGAAGTATCTAAAGGAAGATAAGGACTTTTTAACTTTTGTTGTAAGTTTAAAAGGTTTGGGTATTTTAATAATAATAATTGTTGTTGTTGTTGTTGTTGTTGTTGTAAAAAAAGTAAAGTTGTAGCGAATTGAAGTGATAGCCATTGCTGTGTTGGAAAAGCAAAGTTTGAAAATAAATTTGGATTTTGAAAATCATTCATACCTAATACATTAGTATTTAAAAATGGATTTATCATAGGTTTAGGAGCCAATGGCCTCAAATGATTCTTTCTCTCATTATTTTGTTCAGGTGCCAACATTTTTCACTTTATTTTTTGACTTTTTATTTTAATATATATACAATTCTTATACTGTGTTATTATTTTTAATATACTTTTTTAATTTTATTATTATAGTTTGTTATTGATATTTATTTGTTTATTTACTGAAGTTTAAAAAGAAAAAATACTATAAATTTGAAATAAATTTATTAAATTATTATTTTTTTATTATTATTATATTACAAAAACAATTAATAATGGTATAAATAATGATATATATTACTCTTAAAGATATGTTACTAGAAAAAAAAATAGTGAAATATTCACTGTAAATAAATATATTTAATAATAATATTGTATTATATATATAAACTGAAAACAATAATAATATATATATATATAATTTTGAACAATATTTAAAATTATATTTGATATTAAAAATTGACCATTAAATCCTTTATTATATTCATAAATATCGTGTTTAATATGTCAAATGAATAATAATAATATTTAATATTTAAAATATTAAATATTTATTGTAATGCTACAAGTTTAATCCTATAAATATATATTAATAATAAAAAAATAATAAATATTTTGTTTATACAATATATGGTATTATAATCAATAATAAAAAATATATATTATCTTTTATATTCTAATGTAATTACATTTATTAAAAACATAACAAATAAATAAATATATATATATATATATAATACTCTCTTAATACTTTTTGACGTCTTTTAATAATATTATTTTTTTAAAACCATATAATATATTTCAAAATAAATATACATTTACATAATCTTATTGATAATTATCTGTCTGAAAAAAAAAAAAAAAATGTCTTTTATATTATTTATTCTTGTTTACTTTATTAAATAAAATAATTTATTTTCATTATTTATTATCATAGTAAACTGTAAATAACTTAATTATTTTTTGTAATATAAATATAGCTATTAAAATAATATAGTAGTAAATTAATAATAAAAAAAATAAATATATAGTATAATATAAATACAATAAAAAAAAAAAAAAAAAAAAAAAAAGACAATTCTATTTTATAAATAATTCCTAATAGATTATTTTTATTTATTCTATTTTAATACTTATTTATTATTAAATTATTACCTTAATATTTATTATGAATGTACATATATTAAACAAATATTATAATAATATTAAATGGATAGAAATTATTATTACATAAAAATAAAAAAAAAAAATTCACTTATTTTTGATATTAAACAATGCAAAAAATAAAATAAAAATAAAAATTAAAAAAAAAAAAGAATGAAATATAAAAATTATTAATTTTTATATTTATTATGTATAATTTTTTGAATTAATATGAATCATGATTAAAAATATTAATTAAAAATTAAAAAAATAAAGAAAAAATTATTTTTAAATAAAATTATTTTAATTTTTTGATTTAAAAAAAAAAAAATAATTAAATCATTTATTTAAAGTTATATCATAAATAAATTAATAAAAAATTATATATTTAAATAAATAATATTATAAAAATAAATGGATAATTACATATTCAAATAAATATTAAAAATAATAAATTATAATAATAATAATAAAAAACTTTTATTATTTAAAGAGCAATTATAAGTAATAGAAGGTTAAATTATTGAAGAGTAGTCATTTATTAATTTTTTATAATTTTTATTCATATTTAATAGAAACTTTCCCATTTTAATTAGTTACATTATTATTATTTCAATAATATTAAATAATAAGATAATATAGATTTTATATTTTTATAAATATAATTTAAGCTAAAATAATATAAAAAATTTGTTTTTTTTTCTTTTAAAAAGTTCTTTAAATAGATTTCTAAATCCATTTCAATCATAATAAAAAAGTTTTTCTTTTTAATGTTTTTTTTTTTTTTATTTAGGATATAAAATAAAAACTTAATATATACAATTGTTATTTAATTAAAAGAAATTATTTTTTTAAAAAAATTAATTTTAAATATTATATAATAAATAATTTTAAAGATTTATTAAAAAAATTTAATGTAATTTAAATTATTATTAATAAAAATATATTCATCATATATTACAATATATTGTTAATATACATATAATTAAAAATTAAAAATTTAAAATTTTAAAAAAATTTTAATTAAAAATATTGATTTGTAATATATGATGAAATAATAGACTTATATTATTATAAGTACACATCTCCCATAATATGCACCTATATATTTGACGGTTTAAAACCTATCTATTTCAACTTCGCCGTTCCACCTGTCGAAACGCGCTTTTAGAGTATGGTTCCTTATACCTTTAATAAACCATTCGTTCCTACATTGGAGTAGAACTTATTTCTCCCCAAAAAAGGGATACGCCATTGGTGTACTTACATCATTTGAACTAATCAATGAGTAATCATCAAACATATGGAAGTTCATTACCGCAATATTTATTTTAAAAAGAATAAACACTTGAAGAAAAGTTTTTTGAACACCATGATAGTAGCATGATAACTCTAGGATATAAAACTCGTTGTCTATATAATCCATGATGTAACCCACCAAGTGTAAAATAATAAATAACAAGTGATAATCCAACATTTAATATAATATATAAATATATACAAATTAATATAGCTTATCAATACATAAATTTTATTTCATTAACATCATAAATAATTGTAAAATAAATAAATAAAGAGATGTATAGTAGTATTATAAATTATATATTTAATTATTTTTCTTTCTTCGAAACTAATAAAACAAATAAAAAAAAAAAAAACATTAAGCAATATACTTTTTTGTACAGCAGTATTTTCCTAATTTTCGAACGTTTTTTTAAAAATGTATAAATGTTTAAATTAATGATATATATATGGATAAGTTATAAATAATAATTAAAATTTAATTTTAAAAAATAGTATAACAAGTTTAAACTTTTTTTTAAAAAAAAAATGGGTATTTCAAATACAATAATGTATAATGTTGTTTATATAAAATATTATATTTTTAAAATTAATTTTTTAATTAAAAAAAATATAATATAAAAATATCTGTTAGAATTATCTCAATAAATTTTAGATTTTGCTATAAAAAAACCTAATAAACTTTATTCATTTTTACGAATATATGAAATTTTTATAGTATATAAAAAGAATGATAATCTATAAACTTTTTTCAATAAATATTTAACAATTATAATAGAAAAAGAAAGAAAAAAATGATTCAAAATTTTCAATTTTTTTTATTATGGTTCTGAAAAAAAAAATTTTTTTCTTTCTTTCTACTTTTTTTAATATTTGATGCTTAATGACAATCTTAATAATTAGTAAAATTCTATATAATATTTTCATTTTACAATGCTTATTTTTATTATTTACAATTAATATTACTATTATTTAAAAATTTATTTGTTTAATTCTTTTTTTTTATTTTTATTTAAAGAAAAAAAAAAAAAAAAGAAAAAAAAAATAAGATATAAATGAAAAGAGAAAGATTTAATATATTATACATATTCTACAATACAATTTAATAAAAAAAATAGAATAAAATAAAATATTTTTCTAACCT
Source organism: Anaeromyces robustus (assembly GCA_002104895.1). Classification (NCBI taxonomy): domain Eukaryota; kingdom Fungi; phylum Neocallimastigomycota; class Neocallimastigomycetes; order Neocallimastigales; family Neocallimastigaceae; genus Anaeromyces; species Anaeromyces robustus. The sequence continues at coordinate 24,331 of MCFG01000223.1, read as the reverse complement.
TTTATTTTATTAATGATTTGCTTATAATCCACACGAAATAATTAATTAAAAATGATTCATATTATCTATTAATTTATCGATAAAAGTATTAATATGCTATATATATAACTTTAAATGCATATTTATTAAATAATCGATAATAAGTATTTTTTTTTATATAAACAATTTATCTTCCTTTTTAGCATAAAAAAATTTTTTTCACTTAAAATAATATAATTATAACAAGATTTTTAAAAAATATTTTATATAATAATAATAATAATAATAATAATCAATGTTAAGAATAATAGTAATAATAATAATAATCATAATTAAGAATAATAGTAATAATAATAATAATAATCATAGTTAAGAATAATAGTAATAATAATAATAATCATAGTTAAGAATAATAATTCTTTTTTCTCTTTAATGACCTTTTATTAAGTTCTTTAAATATATAAAATTTTATTGTGTAACATAATATATAAAAAAAATTTAATTTATAGTTTAATCAATTTTTGATGATAAGAAAAATACTATTTTTGTATAGTAAATATTAATTTAATAGCACTTTGAATTAAAACTATTATATTTAATAACCAATAAATCTAAAATGACTCAAAATATCAAATATATAATTTTATAATATTAAGTAGTTTCATAGTTAATATTAATAATATTATATAATATTTATATTATATTACTATTTATTATTATAATTATTATTTTGTTAATTATTACAAATATTTATTATTTATTATTATTTATTATTATTTATTATTATTTATTATTATTTATTATTATTATTACTTTTATTATAATTATTTACTCTACTTATTTATAATTATTTATTATTATTATTACTTTTATTATAATTATTATTGTAATTATTTATAATTATTTATTATTGTTATTACTTTTATTATAATTATTATTGTAATTATTTATATTATTTATTATTATTACTTTTATTATATACTATTAACATTAACAATTCTTATAAAATACAAAGTCTTGCCTCATTTAATTTATAGCTAAATATATGAAATTATTATAGAATGTTGTTATTGTTATTTAAATCATAATTTAAATAATAAGTAATTATTTTAAAATATTGTTTAATTAAACATATAAAAAAAAGTTTTTATATGATTATAATTCTACCTTCTACCTTGATTTTTTAAATTTCTTTTTTTCTTTTATATATTTTTTTCTTATTTTTATAATTGATTTAAATAAATTCAATATTTAATAGAAAAAAAAACACTATATTTATAAATATATTATTGTTACCAACTTTCAATATTATATAAAAAAAAATTAGAATAATAGAAAAATTGAAAATTTTTTATTTATTTATTAATTTTATTAATTAATTAATTAATTTTAAAAAATTTTGGTAAAAATATTTAATAATTAAAATTTTACCAAAAAATTTAATTAATAATTTAATTATTGTTTAATATAAAAAAATGGCTAAATAAAATATATAAATGAACGAATAATTATATTTTAAATAAAAACTAATTAATTAAATATACAAATAAATAATATAATAAATAAATTTATAATAGTATCTAATATATTATAACTTTTTTGAATTTAATATTAACATTTTTACTTAAAAGTTTTTGACTAACATTTTTATAATTAGAGTAATAAATAAAATAAACCTCCAAATATAACTTTAATCCACTTACTTAATAATATAAAAAAAAGTATTAATATAGTGATAAAAGCTCTATAAATAAAATTTATGGAAAAATATTATACAATATAAAGAGTTCTACCTTACTTATAAAACAAAAAAAAAAGTTTCAGTATAGTAAAAATAAAAGACCTATAATAACCAATATATAATATAAATAATAATTAATAATAATATATATTATTAAATTGCATTATATTATATTATATTATTACTTTATATTGTAGTATTATAAACCAAAAAAAAAAAAAAAAAAAAAAAAAAGAACGATTTTCATATTTATTTATGTATTACAAAATAATATTTATTTTATTCATATGTATACAATAATTAGATATTTATAATAATATTTAATATAAAAAAAAAAAAGGCTCTACATCTTTAAATATTTACATTTTTCTAAATTAAATAATGTAAAAATACATAGTTATATATATTTTATAAATTATTTTTTATTGTAATATAATACATAAATGTATAATACATTATAAATTAATTAAAAATTTTATTATGTGTTGTTTACTTAATATATAATATATTATGTAATATATTATTATTTATATTATTATATGTTATTTATATTTAGTTTTTTATCTTTCAATTTTTCTTAATTATAATATAATGAAAAATAAAAAAAAATTAATAAATTTGGAATTTGTATTAAAATTAATTAATATTAAAGTTTAAACTTTTAATTAATATAAATTAATATATATTTTATTAATATATTAACAAAGTAATATATTAAATACAATTTGTAATTACAAAGTTTATTTAATTAAAAAGAATTCGTTATTCTTTTTTTTTTTTTTATTTACAACAAATTTATAATAAAATAAATAAAATTTTAAGCATTAATATATTTAATATTAGCCATAATAATATAATTAAAAATTAATTCTATGTATATATTATATTATATTGATATTATATTAATATGAAATAAAAGATTCTTTTCTTTATATATATTTAATTTAATTTAACCAAAAAAATTGATAATAAAATGATAATTTTGAAAATATAAAAATTTTCATTATGAAAGCGCCACTACAATACAATAATATATTGTAATATATATAAAATATATATATTATTATTGAAAAAAAATTTTTCTCCTCTCATTTCTAATCATTATATATATAATTCATTAAATTACATTATTTTTTTAATATATTACCTAATGGACATTACATCTATTCTGTCATATATTTAAATAAAATTATAATATATAATATATTAAGCGACTTTTCTTTTGTAATTATTATTAACTGTTGTATTTCAATTTAAATATTAATAATGTAAAATTATTAATCAATATTTTTACATTATTATTGAGTCAATATACAATAAAAACATTTAATATTAATTACTATACTATTTAATTTGTTTTATTTATCTATATAATATATAGTATATGTTTCTTATATTAATAATATATTGTTATATATTATATATTATTGTAAATGATAAAACAATATTTTTTAAATGAAATTTACATTTACGTTAAAATGCTGTTTTTACTTAAATATGAAATTATAATTAGCATTAATAAATTTTTTTTATTTAATATCTATTATTTCCACTATATGATTAATATATTAAAAATAATATAATAATGAAATAAATAAATAATAATAAGTATTTATAACATAATTGATACTATAACTAAATAATATTACTTATTGTTTATTATATTATATTTAATTTCTTTTTTACTACCATTCTAAAATTATTAATTATTACTCTTCTAAAACTATTTGTTACTCTGTCTTTTAACTTTTTTTTTCCTTTCTTTCATAATTAAAATCATTTTAACTGTATTAAATAAATAATAAGTATATATTAATATATATATTAATTATTCTTTTGCCATCAAAAAATAAAATAAAAAAAAAAACTTTTGTATGTATTAATATTCAATACAATAGCAATTTATTTATATTACAATAATATTAATTTATATTATAATATTAATATTATATATTATTTTATATATAACAATTAACTATAATAAATATCAATTATTATTAAAAACAGATTTCTTTCTTTTACTTTTTTTTTTTTTTTTAACAAATAATATTATAAATTTATAAATGTAAAAGGTTTTATCAATTAAATCATTTATTATTAATTATATATATAATACACTATATAAATAATATATTATAACTATAGTTTAATATATATTATTTATTACAATAAAAATTTTTTTATGCCTTTTACTTGGAAGTGGTATAAAAACCTTTAAAAATCACTTTTCTACTTAATACACTTTTCAGTTGATTATTTATTTTTTTTTTTTGTATTTCTCCTTTTTATAATAATATATATTTTTATATTTTTTTTTAAAAATTAAAATTATAAAAAAATTATAAAATAATAGCAAAAAAAAAAAAAAGGATAAAAAAGCAAATTTATTTAAAAATAGTTATAATCAAATAGGAAAATCGATCAATTAAAAAAAATTATGAATTAATCAGTAAATAAAAAATCAATTTTTTTATTACTCTTTTTACTTATGCAAATTATTACAATATACGCGCATATAATATAATTATTATTTTACACGCTTAAAAAATTATTCGAAGTAAAACTATATTATTATATAGACACATTTAATAACACATTTGGAATATATTTTTAAAATTACACCATAATTATTCAACAAATCAACGCATTTAAATTTATACTTTTATCAATTTAAATTTTTAATATTCCTTTAATTATTTACTGTGAGTTAAAATGTTATACAAAAATTTATTATTAATTGTTTTCTTTATTGGAATGGCTTTAGCTAGCCCAATTAACGATAAAGAAGAAAAGAAATCAGAAGTTTCTGCTACTGTCTCCCTTGTTCCATTAGAAACAGTTCCAGCAACTAAGAATGATGATGATGATGAAGATAATAATGTTGAAGTAATTCAATTCCAACGTATTGTAGATGATGATGAAGCTGGAGATGAAGTTAATGAAGATGAAAATGTTGAAGAAAAAGAAGCTGAAATTGAAGAAGTTAAAGAAGTTGAAGCTGAGGATGACGAAAAAGAAGAAGAAAAGGAAGCTGAAGCTGAAGATGTTGAAGAAACTAAGGATGACGAAAAGGAAGAAGAAAAGGAAGCTGAAACTGAAGATGTTGAAGAAACTAAGGATGACGAAAAGGAAGAAGAAAAGGAAGCTGAAGCTGAAGATGTTGAAGAAACTAAGGATGACGAAAAGGAAGAAGAAAAGGAAGCTGAAACTGAAGATGTTGAAGTTAAGGATGACGAAAAGGAAGAAGAAAATGAAGAAGAAAATGAAGTTGTTACTACTATTGGTGAAAATGAAGAAGATAATGATGAAGAAGAAAACAAGACTGAAATTAAAAAAATAGAAGGTGTTAAAAGTGATGCTCCAGAAAATGAAACTATTATTGTTCCAGAAATTCAAGAATACCCAATGGAAGAAAAGAAAGCTAATACTTGTACAAGAGATCTTTTAATGATGGGTAATAATTATGCTACTATTGATGCTTGTGATGATATTTATAATGCTTGTACCACCAAGGAATTATTATCTATTATTCTTATCTTCTACTCTCAAACTACTCCAGTTTCTATAGAATATACTATCTATGATGATATGAACAAAGGTCACATTTCAGAACAATGTGGTAGTGTTTTACTTAACTCAAAGATTTTCATTGATGAAACTACGGTCATTCAACCAATTGATGAAATTGCTTCTGTTGAAAAGATTACTACCATTAATCAAGATCTTCCAAAGGTATCATCAGCTGTTAGTGCTGTTATTGCTGATGATAAGAAAGAATCCAGTGATCCATTTGCCTTTGATGGTGAAGACCCAATTGAAGATGATTCTATTTCTAAATAAATATATTAATAGATTAGAAATATATATATAATATCAATTATTCAGTCAATATTATTATGAAATTAAATTATACAATGCCATTATATAAAAAAATAAAAAAATAATAAATAAAAAAAAAAAGAAAAAATTTAAAAATAAAAAATAAAAAAATATTTATTACTATTACTATATATATATATATATATATTCATTTTCTTATTTAAAGAAAATAATAATAGTATAATAATAATAATAATAATAATAATAATAATAATAAAATTATTTTATTTTTTAATTTTTGTTTGTAATATTTTTTTTTTTTTATTTTATTATTATATCATTAAATTTATATGTTTATCATTAATATTATATTATTAAATTTATTTTTATCACAATATATATTTTTATGATATTTTATAATATCTATCTATTATAATATTTATTAGTTATTAACATAGTATAAAAATAATATTACTTTAAAAAATGTAATGTCATCTTATATTATTGTTTTTGTCATAATATAAATATATTATTATTAAAATAAAATATATAAATAAAATATATATATATATATATGTATTTATTTAATTATTGTGTAATGTGTAAATATTAATAAATAATGTTAAGTTAAATGGTTATATTTGAATTTAATTTAAGTAACTTTTCTTTTAATACAATTGTTCATATAATAAGGAATAGAAATATTTGTATAAGTGTCAGGCTGAGTCTAGTACACATATTCAAAATCATCACCATTTTTGTTGCAATCTCTGACTCTATTGAATGATAATCATGCCTGTTATCTGCAAAAAACAACATATACTGTTCAATAAATTCAAAACCAACCTCTCCAGGAACGTTAATGCTGATAACACAGTAGAACAGCCTTAGTAGGACAAATACTGATCCTATTACTGACTCAATAAGTGGAATAGGATAAATCAATTTTACTTTAATTCTATATATATATAGAATTAAGGGCTTGTATGGATTTATTGTTTTTATATATTATTATACTACTTCTTTCCCTCCAGTATTATTCATTATTATCTATAATGTTTATCTGGTTTTTTATTTTTTCTAGTATCATTTTTTTTTTTTATTATCTGTTTTTTTTTTTTTTTTGTTTTTTTATTTTTTTTTTTTTTTATGATTCATATATATTAATATTTAAACTCAACAAAGATAATGTACAATTGTGTGCTTAAAAAAAAAAAAAAAAAAAATTTATACATCTCTATAACCACTTTACAACTTTGGTAACCTAAAATATTTTATTGGTAACATATATAATTCTTGTTAAAAGACGTCACCTCTTCTGAGGCTTTGTACCTTCCAAATTAATAAAATTGCTCAAAATAGGAAGAATGTCTGTTGAGTCATGGCAACAAATATGGTATTATTTTCTAACTTAACTTACTTTTACCTTTTGTAAGTTATGCATTACACGTTTTGGCTTTAGTAATAATATGGATATATATTTCCTTCTCTTTATTCATGAATTTTAATTCATAAAGTTAGCGCCAACTTAATGAATGAATTTCTTTTTCTTTCTATTTACATAATTATCATTCCTTAATTTCAATCTGTTAAACGTTAGGCGATATTTCTTTGGATAAAAAATATAGCTATATTCGTAACCCTATTATAAGTACTTAATTTCTTTCTCGTAACCTTCAGATACCTCCTATTGCGGGAGTTTATGCTTCTAGACAAGGTAAATGATTCAAAAAATGTAAATTTTTATATTGTATTATTAAAGATCTTATTTTACACTATAAAAAAAAATAATAGATTCTCTTCTTGAGCGATTAAATCTAGTTCATGAATTGATAGACTCAAAAAGGAAGAATTGGTTAGTAAATATAGAAACATTAAAAATTGTTACTGAAATGATTTCGCTAACAAATAAGGAATTAAAGTTAAAAACTATGATAATAATAAATTTTGTGATTCTAAACATATTATTATGCTGGGTTATGAATACCCTCATCTTAATCTAAGTATCAAATGAATAATACGTTTATGCTGTAGATAGCTATATAACTCTAAAATAGCTTTTTTAAGAATAAAAAGGTTTCAGAAGAATGCCCTTCTTATTTACCCCTGTTGTCAACAAGGTGAATAATTCTTTGAACATTAGATTTTTAATTGCCCTTTCTTCTCTCTAATTAAATGGAATTCATTAAATTTCATCAATGACCTCTCCATCACTTTTGCAAACAAAATAAAGAAATACTCCTTATGTAATACTTACACCTCTGTCATATTAGAGTATGAAAAATATATCAATCAAAAAATTTATCTATTCCTTTTTGGTGGAATTTCAACTTTGGAAGAGTTGCATTTCGATAAAGGGGAATGGAACATAGTTTAAAAAACAAATCGATAATATGAATGAGAAGAAAGAATATTTCTTTTAAGAATTAATGGAATATTACTAAGATATTTATAGTAAAATATTTTAAGAATTCTGTGAATATCAATAAAGAATGTTGAGTCAGAATATAATTAGGAAGGGGGAAGATAAGTTAAGACATTTATTGATCCCAAAGGTCATTTCATTTAGTTTTATCTCTATACATGTATTTGAGTTAAAAGTATTTTAAGATTTACTTTTGGATGGAGCAACAAAAAACAATATCATCAACAAAAAAGAATGCCACAACAAATTGAATTACCACCATTTACCACTTTTACCAAAATAATTTAATTTTATAAAGAATATATTAGAAAAGAATAAAGTCGTAGGTCTTTATTTATTTACCTTATATTTTCAAGTCAAAAATAATAAAATAAACAAATTGATTTAAACAATTAGCATATTTTACCGAATGATACGAAAAGATTGATACATTCTTCTATATGAACAGAAACCAAAACTTTTCTTCATAATCTAATTAAAATAAAAATCTAATAAACAATAAAGACATGATTTAAAAAATAGAATAAAAATTAGATGATTTCACACAATTATAGGACATACTATTACGATATTTTAAATGCTTAAATGCATTTGACCTACTGTCGATTGACCTACTGTATTATCAGCATTTGACACTCTTGATTTTTAAATATTTTACTAATTAATAATTGTTCGTTATTATCATGATTATCTTTTATAACAAAAAATATATACATATATATATAAATAAAGCAACCAATTAATTAATTTAATTTTTTTTTTATAGCAAATAATTATTTACTGGAAAAAAAAAAAAAAAAAGGAAAAGAGTATTAATATTAATTTTTTATTAGTTTTTGTTTCAATTTTTTATTTATTAATTAATTAATTAATTTCTGTTTTGTTTTTTATTCAATTTTTTATTTATTAATTAATTAATTTCTGTTTTGTTCTTGTTTTTCTTTTTCTTTTTTTTTTTTTTTTTTTTTTTAATTATTAAATACTTAACTTATTGAATTATTATATTTAATAATATTTCAAAAGTTATTTTATTTTATTTTATTTTATTTTAATTATTAAATACTTAACTTATTGAATTATTATATTTAATAATATTTCAAAAGTTATTTTATTTTATTTTATTTTATTTTATTTTATTTTATTTTATTTTATTTTATTTTATTTTATTTTATTTTATTTTATTTTATTTTATTTTATTTTATTTTATTTTATTTTATTTTATTTTATTTTATTTTATTTTATTTTATTTTATTTTATTTTATTTTATTTTATTTTATTTTATTTTATTTTATTTTATTTTATTTTATTTTATTTTATTTTATTTTATTTTTTTTTTTTTTTTTTTTTTTTTTTTTTTTTTTTTTATATATTTTATTTTATTTTATTTTATTTTATTTTTTTTTTTATTTTATTTTTTTTTTATTTTATTTTTTTTTATTTTATTTTATTTTATTTATTATTAATAAATATATATTTTTATTAATTAAATATATATTTATTAATAATTAATATATATATATTCTTATTTAACATTGTTTCTTTATTTTATATGAATATTAAAAATTTAAAAATTATTTTTATATAAAATATATATATTATATTAACGATTCTATACTAGGAAAATAAAAATAAAAAAGGAAATAAAAAATGAGAAATAAGAAAAGGGAAAAGGATAAATAAAAAAAAAGTAATAAAAGGATAAGAAAAAAAAAATAAGGAAAGAAAAAAAGAAAGAAAAAAAAAAAGAAAAAGAAAAATATGATATATATATATATTAAATTGTATAATTTAATATACTTCATTTTTTTTTAATATATACATATAAGACTTTAAAACAAGTATTCTTGAGAGTAAGCTATATAATACCTTTCTCTATATTTTCTTTCTTTTCTTTCTTTCGTTCTTTTCTTATTTTTTTTCTCATTTATAGAGTCTCAATGGTAAAGTAATATAATTATCCATTCAATTTATTACTTTCTTTTAGTTATTTCTTTTTATTTATTCGATTCATTTTTTGTCGTTATTTTAGTTATTCATTTTTGATATTTTTTACTTCAAAAAAATCTTCAGGTAATAAATTTTTAGGAAATTCATCAATATATTCAAAATGTGGTTTATCTTTCTTAAATGGTACAAAACATTTCATTTTTTTGACTTCATTAATTATTGTTTTCCAATTTTTATTATTAGATAATGTATCAGAATCACCAAAAATAATTAATGAATGACGAGAACGAGTAATAGAAACATTTAATCTTCTTTCATCTTTTAAAAATCCAAGATTATTAGTACCTGAACGTACACAAGATAAAATGATTATATCATTTTCTTGTCCTTGGAATCCATCTACTGTATTAACAGTAATATTATTTAAAATATCACAATTTGTATCATTTAATAATGATTTTAATTTTCTTGGTTTTCGATATTTGTTTCCATTCTTATTATTCTTGTTACGGTTATTTTTATTATTATTATTATTATTATTGTTCTTGTTGTTGTTGTTGTTGTTGTCATTGTTATTATTATTATTTTTTCCATTCTTTTCATCATTAATGTCTTTTTCTTCTTCTTCTTCTTCTTCTTCTTCTTTTATTAAATCATTTAAATTTATAGTTTTATTATAAAATTTAAATGAAGAAAGTTCTTTATCAGATTTATTCAATTCTTTTTCAAGTGTTTTTTCACAATATTGACGTAATTTTTTTTTAATTAAATTAACTTGAGCTCGATAGGTAGCAATAATTGAAATTTTTTTATTAAAACATAATTCAGGATAATTATGAAGAAGTTGAGTAATAAAATTAACGACTTCATTAGCTTCTTTTTCATTACAAAAAGAAGATCCTAAACTTAAAGCAGAAATATTTGATTTTCCTTTAACATCATAAAACATAACTGGTTGAAATCTGGAATCTTTATGCCAATTTTTTATCCATTTTTCAGATTTAACATTTTCTCCATCTTTAATTTTATTAGAATAAAAACATTCAGATGAAAGTTTACTAATATTAGGATGCATACGATATTGCGTATCTAATAAATGAACAGAATGAGGTGAAACAATTTGAAGTCGTTTGAATAAACTTAAATCATAACGACATTTTTTAGCTTTTTTATTTAAAACTGTAGGTGGAAGTTGTTGTGGATCACCAATCATAATACTTTTCTTAATATCATAACAAAATGGTATTAAAGTTGTTAATTCTGTTGCTTGACATGCTTCATCAATAATTAAAAGTGAAAATTTTGATTGAGTTTTATGAATATTTTTAATATCTTCATTACCACTACTACATAAAGTAGAAATAATAACATCTGAATTACTAAGAGTCCATTTTTGATGTTGATATTCATTTACTCGATCATCAGCAACATATCTATATGCTTTAATCATGGTTTTACTTTCTTCTCTTATAAATCTATTAAAAATTTCATCACATGCAAAATTACTTGGTGCACAAACTAAAACTTTTGAATGTTCTACTCCCATTTTTTTCTTTTCTAATATATGTAAATAAGCAAAAGCTAAAAGCATAGTTGTTTTACCTGTACCTGGAGGTCCTTGAATTAATGAAAACTTTTCCTTTTTAACTTTTGATAAAATTTCAGCTTGAGTATGATTTAAACCACATTTTTCAATAACATAGTTTAATTTATCATTTCCTGAATAAATTGTTGTATCATTAATACTAAAAGTATCATTATCATTATCTTTCTTGCTGTTTTTATTCTTATTTTTATTCTTATTTTTATTCTTATTAGTACTTTTAGAATTAATTTTATTAATTTTATTATCACAACATTTTCCAGTAATAATAATTTTACAAATATTTAACACTCCTTGTGATACTGTTTTTAATGTTTTATATTCTTTTTTAAGGGCTCCCAAAGACATAATATGATAACAAATCCAAATAGTACCTTCAGTATTATCAAATTTTCTTTCTTTTAATAATTCATGATTAGCTTCAAAAACTTCTTCGAAATCCATATTACAAGTACAATTAACAATTATTTTTTCATTGGGTCCAAGTAAACGAACTTCATCATTTAATACACTAATAGTAGATGAATTTTCAGAACTAGTTTCAGAATTAGTTTCAGATTCTGAAAAAGACATTTCATTATACATATTAGTAGAAGAATTACTTTCTTCTATCATTTTAATTTTTTGTTTATTACTAGTAATAATTTTATCAAACATTACAACAGTTTCATAATACTTTGTTTTATAATCTTTACTAACTCTAGCAAGGTAAAGTAAATCATGTTTTTTCATTCCACCTGATGATCGTTTTTCAGAATTTTTTCTAGAATAAACCATTCCTTGATAACCTGATAAGAAATAAACTGGCATCATTATTTTAAAATTATAATTAAATTTACTTTTATTTTAATAAAATTTAAGTTTATAATTAATAAAAAAAATAATAATAATAATACAAATTTATTATATAATTATTTATTAATTATATTTAATATATAATAGAAAAAAAAATATTTAATTTTTTTAAATTATTCTCTGTTTTTTTTTTTGTTTTTTGTTTTTTGTTTTTATTTTTTTTGTTTTTATTTTTTTTTTTTTTTGTTTTTTTTTTTTTCTGTTTTTTTTTTTTTTTTTAAATGTAACTATTATTATAATATAATAAAGAAAGAAAAAAAGAAAGAAAAAAGAAAGGAAGAAAAATATCGTAATAACAATATTTTTTTTGTACTACTAAACTGAATATTTATATATCTTTAATATATATAATTTTTATTTTTATTTTTTATTTTTTATTTTTTATTTTTTATTTTTTATTTTTTTTTTTATTTGTATTTTTATTTGTATTTTTTATTTGTATTTTTTATTTGTATTTTTGTATTTTTTATTTTTTATTTGTATTTTTTATTTTTTATTTGTATTTTTTATTTTTTATTTGTATTTTTTATTTTTTATTTTTTTTTGTTTTATTTTGTATCCCCTTTGAGTTAATGTAGGTGAATATCACAAATATCTCTTTTTTACAATTACATTAAACAATAAATGATATTATTATCAACTATTAAATACACAAAAATAGTGAAAAAAAGAAAAAAGTAAATTTTTTGTTATAAAATACATAACCGTATAATATTATATATATAATAGTGTATATTAAATCATACAATATCCATATAAGATGTAAAAATTATTTAAAAGTATATGTAACTCAATCATAAAATACATATATGTAATTTTACTTATATATATAAATAGTTTCTCAATTAAAATATTACCATTATTATTTAAAGTAAATAATTAAATTAAATACTTTTATATAGAACAATAAATTTAATAAAATAAAACTTTTTTTTCTTGTTTTAATAGAAATAGTAAATGTTTTTTTTTTTATTAACAATTTATAGTTAATAATTTATACTTTAATTCATTTTTTTTTTCTTTTTAAAAAAATATATATAAAAATAAAAATAAAATTAAAAATATAGAAATTAAAAACTTTATTAATGATAATCGATTATGATATTGGATAGGAAAAAAACTAAAAAAGAAGCAAAATATGAAAGATGCTAAGATTAAATTATTTGAATTTTTAAACTTTAACAATTGTATTTTATATATATATATATATTTTTTTTTTTTTAATTTTTATTTATAATATTATATAAATTATTAGTATTATATTTAATCAATAATAAAAAAAGATTTTTTTTTTGTTTTTTATTCTTTTCTATTTTTATTTTTGTTTTAATCTTTAAAATTAATGTATCATATATAATCTAACCTTTTAAAAATAATTCTAATCTTTTTACTATATAATTAGAAATAAAAAGAATCTAAAATGATATGTACAATAAAATGGTTTATTGTATACATTGTATACATTATATTACAATTAATAAGTCTATTCTGTATAATAATGTACATAAATTTTCTATAATTTTCTATTAATTTTTTTTCTGTTTTTTTTTTTTTTTTTTAATATTTTAAATACTTTAAATTAAATAAAATAATATATAATATATTATTATATATTATTATATAATTTATATATTGTTACATTATATAATATAATAAATTCTAATATAATATATAGATTGATCACTTTTTATAATAGTTTTAATATAAATAAAATTAAGATAATATTTATTATTAAACTTTTTTATTTTTTAATAATAAACAATATAGTATTAACAGTAATAATAATTATAAAATTATTATAAACCAAAACAGAATTAAAGAAAGAATAAAAGAATAAAATAAAATAATATTTGTTTATTATTTAAATATTCTAAATAATATTTGTTAATTCTTATAGTCTTAATTTATTTTTATTATATAATATTTATAATATTTTATTATTATTATATATGAACATTTGACGTCTTCTTATATTTTTAATAGTTTTTTATTTTATTTTAAATAGATTTATATCTATATAGATTTGATAGATTTTCATTTTAATTCTTTAGATCTTTATTTTATTTATATATTATATATATTTTAATAAAAATTAGTTATTTTAATTAATCAACATCAATGCTAATTATTACTTTTCTTTTTCTTGTTTTTTTTTTATATATATATGGTTAATATCATTTTTTCTTGTTATATGTATTTGTGTTTTTTTATATGTTTTTTATTTCTTTATTATAAAAAAAATCCGTTTTCATTAGTCTTTGCGGACGGTGTCACCAATCATTACTTTAATTATAACTATTTCAAAGAATGAAAGTTTAAAAACTTAAAAAAATAATAAATTTAATTATTTGAATCATCAAAGTAATATAAATGGATAAAATAATATAAATTAATTAAATTTATTAATTAATTTTACAAACTAAAAAATAATATTTTAAATAAAAAATATTATCAATTTTATACTGCCAATATTTTTTACCAATCTTAACTTTTTTTTTTTTTTGCTTTTTCGATTGATATTACCAATATTTACTTTTTATCTTTTTATTGATAATTAATAATAAAAAAATATTATTAATAATAAATATTGTTACTGTATAAATTATTATTAATATTTATATAAAATATGAAATTATAAAAATAATGATAGAAATTAATATGATATAGTTTTTATTATTATTATTATTATTAAATACCTTTTATAGGTATATAATTATTATATTAATGTCAGATGTATATATAAAGTTGTACACTTTTTTATTATTATTATTAATAATCAATATTTAATTAAAGATGATCTTAATAAAAATAATTAAATATAGTAATATGATTATGAGTATAAAAATATTATCATTTATTATTTTATATTATAATAATAATATATTACTATTATATTATAATATATTTAGTTAATATCAGAATAATAAAAAATTTCAAAATAATTAAAACAATACAATTAATATTTAATATTCAAATTATTTATTATATAAATTCTCCACCTCATCTTTAATTAATTTTATTAATAATAATATTTATTATATATATAAAAAAAATTGTTATTTCACATATTATTTTTATAAATTAACCATAAGAAAATATAAAACAAGGAAAAAAAAAAAAACAAGAATATTATAAAAATATTATAAAAAGAAGTTGTACATATAATAATTTGATGACTAAATATATATGTATTATTTTATTATTTATATATATAAACAATAAAATAAAAACATCTATAGAAATATAATATAAATAGTAATAATAAATGAATTTTATGCTATTTAAAAATAATTATTAATTGTAATTATTTCTCTCTTTCTCTCTCTTTTTTTTTTTTTCTTTTCTTTTCTATATTTTTTATTCATATATATTAATTTTATTTTTTTTTTAATGAAACAAAAAAGTTTAATTATACTTTTTAAGCGTGTCTCACTAAGAAAAAATTTATATATTTTATTATTTTAAAGTTTACAGGAAATAAAAAATTGACAATTTTTTTTTTTTTGATTTTATACTGCTCATTAATCTTTTATTATTTTTACTTTATGGAATATTTAAAAAAGTATAAATATATATATATATATATAATAATAACGGGGTATTTTTATTTAATAAAAAGTTTTTTTTTTTTTTTATTTCATTTTAAATAAAAAAAATTATAAATATTTTATAATTTATATTAAATGTGTTTTTGATTATTAAAATAAGTAATCAGTTTTATTTTTGATTAATGATATTTATAACTTGGTCATCTTAAAGAAAAAACGAAAAAAACAAAACAAAATAAAACAAAACAAATAAAGATGTATGTATATTATATATATTTTTTCTTTATATATATGTTATAAATTAAATAAAAAAATCTAATTGTATTAATTGTATTAATTCAATCTCGCCTATTTCATTCCTATCATTTATAATCCATAATAATTAATAAATAATTGAAGAAATTACATTTAATAAAGTTGTCATAATAATCCACATTTTAGATAATTCATTATATTGTAAATATATTATTAATATATTAAATATATTCGAAGCATTTTATTATTGTTATTATTAATATTTATGATGTACACTATTTAATACTTTAATAATAATAATAATAATAATAATAATAATATTATTATTATTATTATTATTATTATTTAATTATTTTTATTGAATTAGGTAAATTATTTAATATAATAAAATATAAAAATAATGAACATTTATAATAATTATAATTAATAATACAATGATTTTATTATTAATGATTTCTTTTCTTGTATTTCAATTTATTTTTGAATTACTTTCTCATTTCATTTACTTTAAAAATTAAAAAGTGTGTATGAAAATTACTTTTAATAATGAAAGACCATATATAATTATAATGACATTAAAAAGACAATAAATAATATTAAGTCAAATATATAATGTATTTTTAAAAAAAAAAAACTTTTTATATTATAAAAACTTAAAAACGTTTAAAATCCTATGGAGGAAATTTATAATATATTTATCTTATTTTATTTTATTTTTCAACATATTACATAGGTTGAAATAAAATAAGTGAAATATATATAAAATTTTACTTTACTAATGATAATGATAATAATAATGATGTAGTAATCAATATAATACCAATAAATAATATATTACTAATGCTTTTGATGAATGGGGGTAAATTTTTAATTTTTTTTTTTTAATATTTATATTAATAACAATATATTCATTGATTCATTCATTTTTTTTTAATATTTAATGTAATCGATAATTTAATTAAAAAAAAAAAAAAAAAAAAAAAAAATAGGTCGAGTGACGTGACATGACAAATAATTAATATCGGGGCCTAAAAAAAAAATTTTTTTTTTTTTTTAAAAAAATGAAAAATAATATTTATGATGATTATTAAATAAAAAAAAGTTTTATTTTTATTTTTATTTTTATTTTTATTTTTATTTAAGAAACCATTTTGATAAAAAAAAGAGAATTACAATAGAAATTGTTTATTATTAATTATTATGATAATAAATATAACTAATTATTTTTATATATATATTTTATTACATATATATTTTTACAGAACGATTGTTTATTAATTCTATTGATTCTTATTTTATTCATTAATTAACTTATATAAATATAAATATAAATTGTTACAATTATTTTCATTTATATTTAAATTATATTAAGCTTACTCTTTATTAGTATTATTATTATTATTGTTATTCATTACATTAAACTTACTTAAGCTTCAATATTCTCATACTACTAATTTTTTTTTTTTTTCTATTTTAATGTAATCTTTTAATAGTAAAACCTTTTTATTTTTTTCTGTTAATCTTTAGTCTTTTTTCTATACATTTGATAATATAATTCAAGTATATTGCAATATAAAAAAGTTTTTAATTAATTAAAGATTTATATAAAAAATAAACTTTAATTTATGTTTTTTTTTTATAATATATAAATATATATTAATATATTAAGATATATTATTCTTATTTTTAATGTGTGTAAATTCAGATAAAAAATAAATAAATGAATAAATAAATAATTATTAAATAAATATATTTATTTTAATAAGAAAATAAATGAATAAGTATATATAGAAAAAGTAATATCAGTAATTATTATTATAAATAATCTATATTATAAATAAAATAAATAATAAATAATAAATAATAAATAATAAATTAATATAATTTATAAATAAATAAATTTTTTTATTTATTCATATAATAATTAATTATTATTTTAATATTATCTGACGGAAAGAAAAAAAAAAAATTTTTTTCTTTCAGCTATAATATATTATATATATATTAATATTAAAATATAATATATGTATTTTACACTTAAAATATATTCTGTTTATTGAATTTTTTTCAAACAAGAAAAAAAAATCTTTGATAAAAGAAGTCATTGTTGAAACGAACAATTATATAAACTTTTTTTTTTTACTTTAAAAATAATTTTTATAACTAATTTTTTGGTAAGATAGGTTAATTATAATAATACAAAAATAATAATAATAAAAAAAAACATTTTATAAAAAAAAATATTCTTTATTGTTATATAATAATTTTATTATAGGTATGAAATAAAAAACGTTTTTGTTACATTAAATAAAATGTAATGTAATAGAAATCTACAAATATTGTGTAACATAAGTACCTCTTATAAATAAATTAATAAATATTAGTTTATATATTGAAATGTATACTAATATGATATAACAATATATTATTTATTAATCAAAATATAATATTATTAATATTATAATATATTGTATTATATATTATCTTAAAAAAGATTAAATTTGACATAATATATTAAAATGAATAAAAAATAAAATATATTAAAAAAAAAAATTGTTTAGTACAGAATTGTAGAAAAACAAAACAAAAAACAACAAGGAGCTTAGTAATAACAATAACAATAACAATTAACAAAAATAAAAAAAGAAAAAAAAAAAAAAAAAATAAAATCATTAAATTAAAAATAAATTCTATTATAATAAAAATTGTAATAGATATTTAAATGATGATGATCTGAGTTAAAAGAATTTTTATTTTAAATATATTTAATAATATAGATATTTTATATTTTTATATATTTTATTTTTTATATATTATATTATATATATTTAATAATCATTGATGTTTCTTTTTTCTTTCTTTCTTTCTTTATTACTTTTTTTTAAATTACTTTTTAGTATTATTATTAATATAATAATATTTTAGAGGTTTCATATTATCAAATTATTAATTTTATTCAGTAACTTTTAAAATAATGTAAATATCATAATATTAATATTATTATTATTAATATTGTTTTTTTTTTTTTTTTTTTTTTTTTCAATAAATGTTGATTCTGCTAATTAATAGCAAATCTTTTTAACATTTAAATTATATGTATCAAAAATATATATTTCTTTTGTATATAATTATAACATATCAAAGATCTCAAATTTTATTAATTTATAATTAATTTAAAAATTAATTAATAAATAAATAAATACATAATAAGTAAATAATTAATTAATGTTTTATAATAGTGCATAAATTATTATAAAACAATTTTAATAATTATTTATTATTAATTATTAATTATTTATTTATTATTTATTTTATTTATTTATTTATTTTTATTTATTTATTTATACATAAAAGGCTAAAAATAATGGATTATACTATTATATAATAATATTATATTATATCAATTTATAATATGTCAATACTCTAAATATGATTGGATCATTTTAAATTTCTTTTCAATATATATAAAATTCTAATACATTCCAAAAAAAATATATATAAATATAATAATAAATAAATAAATAAAAAGTGTATAATATATATTACAAATAAATATGAAAAGTGTATAATATATATTACAAATAAATATAAAAAGTGTATAATATATATTACAAAATATAAAATATAATATAAATAATATTTATTTATTATTATATTAAAAATAAATAAACACCAAATTTTGAAGGTCAATTCAATATATATTATATTCTATAAATAGTGTTTTTTTTAATTAGCTATATATGTATATATATTATTATTATAATAGAAATTATATTATTATTTATATAATATATAAAAACAACGAATAAAAATTAATATATTGATAAGCCATTTCCATTTTCCACCTATAATATTAATTTGATTAAATCAATATGTAATAAAAATTAAATTGAATAATAAAGTAAATTAAATATTAAAATATATTATTATTATATATTAGATTACATTTATAAATATAATATATAATAATATATTTAAATCAATTAATATATTATATTTAATAGTATTTGATGGATGAAGCAAGTTAAGCGAATAATATCAAAAAAATTTTTTTTTGAAAATGTATATAAGCAAATTCATTTTCCAAAAAGTTTATGCTCCACTTACAAAAAAAAATAACTATTTTTTAAATAATTAAAGTCAAAAAATAAAAATGGCCCACAGGTTAGAATTGATATGAATTTTTATTTTTTATGAATAATTTTTTTTTAAAATGTGTAAATAAGTGTTTAAAAAAGGAAAAAAAAATATGAAGTGAGCATAATAATGGAAATAAATGAAAATATTATTAAATGTTAAAAAGATGGATGATTTAAATAATTTAAAATTGAATTAGCAATTCAATTCAATTATGATCAAAAATAAAAAAGAAACATTGTCTTGAAATGGATAAAATAATTTATTGTTAAATAATTTTTAACAGTAAATGAGTTAAAATAAAAAAAAAAGTTTTAAAATGAAATCAATTTAATTTATATAAAAAGTTTGGGAAGGATGTTTTGAGTATAAATATTGAAATTAAAAATAAAATAAATAAAAAATATGTTTTAGACAATAGTTGTTTAAAAATATATATATTTTTGAATATAAAATATTAATTATTTTTGTTATTTGTTTTTTATTATTAAATAATATATAGTGTTAGTTCTCTTGTTAACAAGAAAATCGTTAACTACGTTAACGAATGCGCTGAACTCATGACTCCAAAGGACATCTATGTCTGTGATGGTTCCGCTGAAGAATACCACTCTCTCTGTGAACTCCTTGTCAAACAAGGTATCTTCACCAAGCTTAACGAAACTAAGCGTCCAAACTGTTACCTTGCCCGTTCCAACCCAGCTGATGTTGCTCGTGTTGAAAAGTGCACTTTCATCTGTTCCGAAAAGGAAGAAGATGCCGGTCCAACCAACAACTGGATGGCCCCAGCTGAAATGAAGGCTAAGCTTAATGGTTTAATGAAGGGTTGTATGAAGGGTCGTACCATGTACGTTATTCCATTCTCTATGGGTCCAATCGGTGGTCCAATCTCCCGTATTGGTGTTGAAATCACTGATTCTCCATACGTCGTCGTTAACATGGAAATCATGGCTAAGGTCGGTAAGAAGGTTCTCGATGTCTTAGGTACTGATGGTGACTTCGTCCCATGTACTCACTCTTGCCTTGCTCCATTAGAAGAAGGTCAACAAGACTCTACCTGGCCATGTAACATTGACAACAGATACATTGTTCAATTCCCAGAAGAACACAGAATTGTTTCTGTTGGTTCCGGTTATGGTGGTAACGCTCTTCTTGGTAAGAAGTGTTTCGCTCTCCGTATTGCTACTGTTATGTGTCGTGAAGAAGGTAACTCTCTTGCCGAACACATGCTTATTCTCGGTATCACTAACCCACAAGGTAAGAAGTACTACATTACCGCTGCTTTCCCATCTGCTTGTGGTAAGACTAACCTTGCTATGTTAAACGCTACCATCCCAGGATGGAAGATTGAATGTGTTGGTGATGATATCGCTTGGTTAAAGATTGGTCCAGATGGTCGTTTCTGGGCTATTAACCCAGAATCTGGTTTCTTCGGTGTTGCTCCAGGTACTTCCTACAAGTCTAATCCAAATGCTATGAAGTCCTGTGAAAAGGATACCATTTTCACTAACGTCGCTCTTACTGAAGACGGTGATGTCTGGTGGGAAGGTATGTCCAAGGAAGTTCCAAAGGGTAAGATCATTACCTGGTTAGGTAAGGAATGGAGTGCCGACTCTGGTGAACCAAAGCCAAACCTTGCTCATCCAAACTCTCGTTTCACCGCTAAGGTTGAAAACTGTCCAGTTGGTGACCCAGGTTACTACGCCCTTGAAGGTGTCCCAGTTTCTGCTATGATCTTCGGTGGTCGTCGTGAAAACACTGTTCCACTTGTCTTCCAATCTCGTAACTGGAAGCACGGTGTCCTTCTTGGTTCCTCTGTTGCCTCTGAAACTACTGCTGCTGCTGAAGCTGCTGCTGGTCAACTTCGTTTCGATCCATTCGCTATGCTTCCATTCTGTGGTTACAACATGGGTGACTACTTCGGATACTGGTTAACTTTCGCTGACAAGGTTGCTGCTGACAAGCTTCCAAAGATCTTCCACGTCAACTGGTTCCGTAAGGAAAACGGTCGCTTCTTATGGCCAGGTTACGGTGAAAACTCCCGTGTCCTCAAGTGGATCATTGAACGTTGTGAAGGTAAGGAAGGTATTGCCGTTGAAACTCCAATTGGTTACCTCCCAGCTAAGGGTGCTCTTGATCTCTCTGGTCTTGATGTTCCAGAAGCTGATATGGAAAAGCTTTTAACTGTTGACTGCAAGGCTTACCTTTCTGAAGTTGAAAAGATTCGTACCTACCACTCCAAGTTCGGAGACCACCTTCCAAAGGATCTCATTGCTGAACTCGATGCTCTTGAAGCTAGACTTAAGGCCGCTCTCTAAATGCATTAATAAATTTTTGAATAGATTTATTAAACACCCCCAATTTTTTACTAGTATATTTAAATATTTTTAAAAGTCAATTTTAATAATATTTTTATTTATATAGGTAGAAAATTATAAAAAAAACAACAAATCAACAACAAAAAAAGAAACACATTAAAAAAGACTTATTTTTATACTAAATAAATAGTAGTTATTTTTTTTTTTTTTGGAAATAGTTTTAAATTTTACAAAATTAAAAATATAATATATTTGAAACGAAAAACATGAAAAAATTATTAATTTAGAATTAATGGAGGTGTATAAAAAAACAATTGTAATATATACTAGTATTAACCGTTTTTTCTAATTTACATGTGCAAATAATAAAAAAAAACATAATTGAATGATAAAAAAAAAATTTACAATTTAAAATGAATCATTTAGATTGTAATTTTTAATAAAAAAAATATAAAAATATAAAAAAATATAAAAAAAAATTTAATATTTATGAATCTTTTTTAAAATAATTGTGTGTGTGTGTGTGTTTTTATAATATTTAATAATTTATGGAATTGAAAATTTGTTTGGGAATGATTTAGTTTGGTTTGTTTGAATGTCACATACTTTAGTTAATAAAAAAATTTAAATTCAAAGTCCAATAGTGGTGTTTGTTAAACACTAAACACTATAAAACTAGAATATAAAATAAAAAAAACAAATTTAAATATTAACTAAAAAAGAAAAAGAAAAAAAGAAAAAAAGAACACTTTATAAAAAAATTTTTATTTATTTATTTTACTTTAATTTTATATTTAGAATTAAGGGCTTGTATGGATTTATTGTTTTTAAATATTATTATACTATTTTTTTTCCCTCCTTCCCTCTTCTGAGGTCCTGTACTTTCCAATTTATTGGAATGGTCGGAAGAGGAAGAATGCCTGTCGAGACATGGCGACGTCAATGGCATTGTTACAACTTATGATATTGTACTTGTATCTAAGTTGGGCATTATGCGCAATGATAATGCTTGGTGTAATGATTATTTATATTCACTATTCGGTTAAAGAAGTAGGTAACATTATGCGCAATGATAATGTTAGTAATAAAAAGTACGACTTTTTATTACAATCCATTTTTTTTTTTTCTTTGAAATAATTACCTTACACTATTTATGTTATTTAGTTTATATTGCAGTTCTTTTTACAATTAAGTTTTTTATGTTTCTATCAATTCTACACTATTATTCTTTTATACAGCACAATCAATACAACACAATAAATACTATACAATACAATTTTTTACATACCAACAATAAAAGTTTTTTTATTCACTAATACATCATTCACAACGTTAAATTATATATACAACTACACAGTTGAATCTCTTACTTTTTCTCTCAACAATATTTCTCAGTCATTTACTATAATTCTTTTCATTGCTAAGTTTTTTTTTATATACTTTTTTATTTTTTAATTATATATTAAAATCAAAAAAAAAAAAAAAAAAAAAAAAAATTTGCTATTTTCTATTATAATACATTTATATTTTTTTTATTTTATTATTTTTTTTTTTATTATTTTTTTTTTTTTTTTATATAGATTCTTATCAGCCTTATCAAATGGATCATACGAACTATACTAATAAGATTAACTATATCAGACGGGGTATTAGGTGTCATGGTATTGATATCTCAGATACTTATGTTATTTTTATCCGTCGCAT